>QFDD01008865.1:0-10372 GCA_006871305.1 Vachellia collinsii | reverse complement strand
AAAAAAAAAAAAAAGAAAACACTAGACAAACTTATGAATTAACACTAATTTTATAATTTATATATTATGAACCGAGTTTCATCAATAAGAATCAGACACGGTATGAGTGCTCATTATAGTGATAAGCACCATGGTGAGATTTACTTCGATTAAATGTAGTTTTAACTACGCAAATTTAAAATTTTCAAATGATTATTCTTAAATAAAAATCACTTCCTGAAAAATTGACAATTATAATATTATACTTTTTTTGTTTGCCAATAATTATGATAGTATACTTATTTTAACTTATATATATTAAAATAATTTTTAAAAAATAAAAATAAAACCAATTCTAGACTGTTCAAATCAAATATGTACAGTTTAGATTTGATATTCATGATAAACCAAACTCATCTGACTGTAACCCCTTTAGAAAAATGAGCTTTTAGATGTAAACTCATTCTCGGAAACCCATGTTTCTTGCTCTACATACATATGCCTCGCCATTTTTTTAAAGGAACACGTTGGATCATTTTCTCAGTAAATTTGATTATTAACGAATAATTAAATAATAACAGAGGCGGTAATCACGCCCAAGCCACGACGACTGGCTCATTCACTCACGCACGCACACGCATGTAGGAAAGAGAGAATTGCTGGATATGTAGTTGGGGCTCAACATCTCTGATTCCATTCTTCACTTCGTTCTCACACACCCTAATCCACTCCTTCTTCTCCGTCCTCCCCATTTTCGGTCTTTGGATTCTGTAACCAAATGGAATCTGCGGCAATGGTTTGAACTTCTTCTGTTGCTGTTTTCTTTTTCTTCACGCTGTTTCTGTAAATTGCCCTTTCTTTCTCTTCACAACAAGGCACGGAAGAGAAGAGGTTGAAGAATAGTGATGGAGTCAACAGAATCTCCGTATGTGTCGTCTCCTGAGGGAACTAGGAGATCCCCTTTGGCACAACCCAATTCCCATGCTCCAGGTATCTGATCCGATCTGCTTTCTCTGTTTCGGGTTTTTCTGGTTTCGGCTGTTGCAAATGGCGGTCCAGTTTGGTAGTAATATGAGGTTACATCAATGGCAATGATTCGCTTTCTGGTTAATTATAAATGTCGGTACTGTTAAGGTACGGTCACATCGGTGCCCAACTTTCCTGACCCACCTGATTCTAATTCTGATTTTCTGACCTAGCAGTTTCATTTCAGGAGTGTGAGAATACTTGCTATCACAAATACCTTTTTTGTGGGATGCTTTACTTGCTTTCTCAGCTGGTTTTTTGTGCCGGAAAAATCACGATGCTATTTTCACGCTTATTTATTATCAACTACCCCAGAAGGATCAGGTTACTTAACTTTTTAAAATGAGGATAAATTAGTTAGCCTATGCCCACCGGAAAATAATAGGGGTTGATGCTTGATTCGAGATTTTCTTTTCGAAGGAGCATTCACTTCTCGATGTTTATAAAGTTCTAACTCTGGAACCTCATAAAAGTTTGCATTAGACTTGAAAATAAAGCTTTTCCCTGACCACAAAAAAGTAAAAATGAAAAGAATCTTGTTATGCTGAATATTCATCACTTTTCTCTTATTAAGAATCCTTGTTATACTGCTTCATACTTATTCTAATATGGTGCTCGCTTCTGCTAGATTCCACAGAGAAACCAACATACGTACGGTTTCTTGTTTCAAATGCTGCAGCTGGTTCTGTTATTGGAAAAGGTGGTTCAACCATCACTGATTTCCAGTCACAATCTGGGGCACGAATTCAATTATCTCGCAATCATGAATTTTTTCCTGGAACTACAGATAGGATTATTATGGTATCTGGTGCAATAAATGAAATTCTGAAAGCTGTGGAACTTATTCTTTCTAAGTTGATGAGTGAGGTAACCGCTGTTATAACCACCACTATGTAGATTTAATTATGTGCTTCTGAAATTTACTTGGCTTCTGTGATTAGCTGCATGGTGAGGATGACAATGATGCTGAACCAAAGACAAAGGTGAGACTCATTGTTCCAAATAGCTCTTGTGGAGGAATAATTGGCAAGGGAGGTTCTACCATTAGGTACGATTACTTTTCTTAGTCAATATTAGGTATAAGAGCCTTTTATTTTGCCTTGTTTATAAATTAATTACTGATGGAACAAGTAATTTCTGGTGCTTATGGATCCTGATCTTTGTTCTGAGAATTTTTCTTAATGAATGGTGAGTTTTTTTCAATTTTATTTTCGGGTTGTTTAGTGAATTTTACCAACCTCTCATAACAGTAGGCCCTCCTGGTGGTATCAGGATTCCTTTTGCAATAGCTGAAGTCAGCCTAAAAAAATGCTCATCCATCACCTTTTCCTTCCCACGTTAACACCACCTTCTCTGTCATTAAGAGGCCAATCAATACTTTCAATTTAATGATCCTTTCCGTATGTATTAACATCACTCAGAATGGGATAAAAATTTACCTTATTGCTATCTTTTTCTTTGAGCAGGTCATTTATTGAAGATTCGCATGCTAGCATCAAGATATCTCCTCAAGATAATAATTACTACGGACTGAATGATAGGCTAGTGACATTGGCTGGAAGTCTGGATGAACAGATGCATGCAATTGATCTAATTGTTTCTAAGCTTGCTGAAGATCCACAGTATTCACAGTCCATGAACACTCCATTTTCATATCCAGGTTTGTCAGCCTCATTCATGTTTGTGATTCTAAATAGCTAATGATAAGTTGAGCTTAGCTCATATATATGTAACTGCAACCTGATGGAATTTGAGGGGGCTATAAGTAATTTTATGGGGACTTAAGTATAAACTGATTTTTTAAAGGGAAATGCTTAATCTTGCCAAAAATTTTGCATGAGAACCTGGACCTGTGTAACAAAATTTTTCATCATTTTTCTTTGTCAATTCAATTCTGTTCACTGGACTAATGCTTCTGCTTGAAGGCGATGTGTTGCTCAGTTTCTATTCCCTTATAGACACAAAGCCTGATTCATTCACCCTTTTTTGGCTATTATAAGCTGATTCCATGCACTTTTGCTCTAAAGACAAGTGAATGTTAAAAAATATTTATTATTTAAATTAGAAGTCATTGAGGAAATTGAGCATCATGTTTGCTGTAGGAAGATTGTGATTGCACATTCAACGAAAAGGAATTTAAAATTTAAGCACAACCACCATATGCATCTTGAATTTTATAATGATTGCACTTTGCATTATACTTACACTTTTTGCAGGCAGCAATGAGATCCACAAATAATAAGTTTTAAGATTCATAAAATCATACTAATTTGCTATAGTTTTGATGTTACTGTTATTGTTGTATCTCCATATGGGGTGATTATATATTGTCTTTGGGTCTAAAGTGGTGTTTTGGCAATCGACTTATGGTCTACTTGTTTGTGCGTGTTATCACCTAATTTTTAAGTTATCCGGCTCTTATATATGCATTTCAGGTAGCTGTTTAGTTTGAGTCAGGCATAAATTCCGGTGTTCTTAGTTCTCAAGTTTTGTCAAGCCCTTCATAGTTTGTTCATGCATTGCCGATTAATGATGAAAGAAGACTTCTAACAAATTAACTTAACCAAGTATGATAATGAAATGATAAAATCAAGATTCCATTAGCAATTTTATGTCTACTCGATATGTATTGTGAGGAATTATTATCATAAATTTGTCATTTGATATATTTTTCTTAACTTGAATTTCAGGTGTTGTCTTCTCTGGTTATCAAGGTGTTCCCTATACATATATGGTTCCTCCTGTTGCAACACCACCCTACAATGGAATTAACTATAGGCAAAATGGTGCTGGAGGAAAAGTCCAAAATAGCAAGGTTAGTAATGTTTCCTGATGTTGTAAGTTGCCTAGTCAGAGAACAAAAATGAAATCAGATTTATTATATCTTATTTTGGAGGCTGAGCATGATTCATCTTGAGAGAGTTGAGACTTGTATGAAGATCTTCTTGCCATCCTGACTTTAGTTTTCTTTCTCCACCGATCAATCCTTTGAACTGTGTGTTCCTGGATGGAGCTATTTTGACATGTTCTTAAAATGAAAGAATGCGAATATTTTTAAATCTTGTGACATCTGATGTCATTTGTCATTTAAGGAATACCCGGTTATCAATCATAAGTCACTAGTAGGATGGTATACTATTTCAGGTCATTGTGGTTTTCCTGTGTTTTCATAAAGTAAGCTCTTTTGGTCTTTTATGCAACTCTGACATCACATTGAATCGCAACAGTAGTCAGTGAAATGGAATGCCCTTATGCCCATTTGCGTTGTGGGTAAAAATACATGTCAATCTTTGATATTCGTGAATACAAGTGGCTGCTAATTCTGTGGAATATAGTTGAGCTGATGGTAATAAGCTTAGATATGAGAGGTAGGAGTTTCTGGGGGGCATTGAATCTGGGAAAACTTTGCATGACATACAAAGGGAAATAGGAAGTATGAAGGTTATGACCGAACGTTTTTCACTGAATGGAACTTATAAAGTAAAAATTTCTTGCCTATAGAGCTTATTTGGACCTATCAATCATAAAAGACAAATTAACAAACTGGGAACCAACCTCAGTTAGGTCAAATTATGGTGTAAGTCATAACTGAAAACGTTATTGCGTGAGTAGATCCAACTGATACCCTGTATTTTGTTGCAGATGGATTTTGACCAAAATCGGGGGCCAAAAAAAAAGGGCTATACTGGTCCATTTAGTATGGATTGACTTCCCTATAAGTTGAACTGTTCAATGTAATGACATCATAAAACTTCGATAAGGATGGCTGGTTTGCTTGAATATGCACCTCTCTGAAATTATACTAGTTGCAAATATAACGCAAGTGTTATGCCACTTGCTGTTAGTGTTCTAACGAACATGAAATTCCATTTACAAAATAAACAAAATCGAGCTTCATGCCCTAGGGGCTGTTTACTATATCCACACATGCTTTGTATATGTGTCTAATTCTTCTTACGTTTTTGTTTATCTTTTGTATTTTTTTTTCTAAATTCTTATGATGAGAGATCAAACACACCCTTATGTATGAAAGAGAAACACGTTTCACCTCCTTGTGTTTCTATAAATATGGTGGATTGCTTGTTTCTTTGAACTGATAGATGGTCATGCATTGTTTGCCAGGAGGAGCGGAACAGCTCATTGACAATTGGTGTTGCAGATGGGCATATAGGGTTGGTTGTTGGTCGTGGGGGAAGGAACATAATTGAAATCAGTCAGGTTTTCCAAATGGCTGATAGCTTTACTGTGTTCAATATGATAACTAATATAACGCACTAAATTAGACTAATTTGGTTTTTCAGATTAGTGGGGCAAGGATAAAGATATCAGATAGAGGTGATTTTATGACCGGAACAACTGATAGGTATAAAAATGAGCTTGCTTTCTCACGATTTAGTGTCCTCATACCCTAAGTATGGGTAGAAGTGTTTTATTATTGATTGCATGACCCCAACAGGCTTGGAGCCTCTAATGTGTTTGTCTCTAATGTTCTCTAATGCCTTTTGTTATACCCTAACTTTCCAAATGTTTTTTTTTTAATCAGTAGATTCTACATAAGATTAGTAACATTTTGATATCTTACTTGCACAAAATGGAACATCATTGAATTTTTAACAATTTTTTTAAAAAAATAATCAAAACGTATCATTTCATGCCCATAAAATATCAAAATGCTCCCATTTTATATAGAATCTAATTATTAAAAGCAAACAAAACATTTGGGAGGTCGGGGTATTAGAGGGAAGCACATTAAAGGCCCCAGACCCTATACGTTAGACTTTTTGACATGATTTTTATTCATGCTTATTATGCAGGAAAGTTACCATAACAGGATCCCAGAGAGCAATTCTGCATATACGTTAGACTTTTTGACATGACTTTTCTTCACGCTTATCATGCAGGAAAGTTACCATAACAGGATCCCAGAGAGCAATACGCACAGCTGAAGGTATGATAATGCAGAAAGTTGCTTATGCCGCTGAGAAGGCCATGGAGTAGGAGGCAAATACACTTCTAGTGGACCTGCTTGCTAATTGCTTATACATTTGCTGTTTTCTTAGGTTTTTTCACATAAACCATTTAGATGATAAGTTGAGATCTGAATATTGTAGTTTGACAGGGAGCAAGATTTTGTTGTTAATTTTAAGGTAGTCCTGTAGCGAGAAACCACTGCCTGATAAATCAATTGGGAGGGGCACTGATGCTTTTGACCAATGTGTAGTAACTAGAAGCGTATTCTTTTTGTTACCATGTTGTAAGTCAACAATTAATTTAATTTCCTGGCCTTGAGATAGAATTTGAGCATTCCTGCTGCTTGTTAACTGCTTAGGAATTTAATTGTTCACCTGTGAGAATATCCCGCTTGAATCTTGTTTCACCTAAACTGCCCCCCCCCCCAAAAAAAAGGTGTATTATGTTATTCTCAAACTCTACCCACATTTTTAATTATATATATATATATCACAAAGAGAGAAAATACATGACATTGCATTATTAGCCTATGTAACAATTATTACTATTATTATGCATATACACATCCAATTCACAGATGCGCCATCTCTGAAGAACTGCGACGTGAGATAATATTATTAACGAATCAAGAGACCTTCAACACTAATCTCTGCACTTGCAGTATGTACCACCACCACCACAATCTGTTGCCTTAACCTTGTCTCTAATCTTCACACACATCTTTTGTTATCAGCAACTCAACTCTCTCGATTACCGGATGCTTCACGTAAAAAAAAAATAAATAAACAGGCAACTCCACTCACCATGTTCTTGTCCCCACACAACCGACTCACCTTTGCTTTCACTGTTCCGCCACCTACCACTGCGGTTGTCAGCGGCGACTTTGAAGAAACCTCCATGAAAGCAAGGAGGAGCAGCATCAAATTAAGCCAGATCGTGTGTGTTGTACGTATATTATTGTACAATGATGACATATACAAGCGTCAAATTTATGGGTCAATGGCTGCATGATATATAATTGATAAACATGTACAAGTAACAAGCCAAATGACATCATGTTTTGCGGTTGACTATTAGAACCGGCTGAGAGATTTTTCTTTTTAATTAACAAGTACCTGGTTAACAAATCATCAAATCAAAAAAACATATCTATAACTTATAATTGTGACAACATTGTAATTAGCTGATCATTAGTCATGATGATAGACTTTTTTTTTTTTTTTTAATTTGTAACAATGAATACATAGATAGATGACAGAAGCCATGTTAATTTTATCCCAAACATGCATGCTAACACACGTTCCCATGAAAAAACAAAAGTAAGATAATTACTCCAAATTATTAAACTTCATAGTGCCAATTACTTCTTTAATTTATGAGTACTTTAGAGATAAAATATTCTTTAATTCAAAGTTAATAGGCAAAGTCAATATATTTTATAGTGCAAAGGCGACATTATAATGATTTTAGGACAAAATAGTTGAAGGAGAATATTTTATACTCAATAACCTTTATTTCATATTACATCATAAATAATTGAAGGTCTAAGGTTAATTCAGCACCTAAAATATTATTTTATGTGTATCCAGTATTTTAAAGTATTTTATGATTCGTTCAGCTCTGAAATATTTTTCAAATGTATGAAATATCTAAAAGTATTTTGTAATGCAATTTTTTCCTAGTATTTTTTCAAGAGCAATTTCAACCTTGCTGTTAACCCCAAAAAGTTAATTGAGTGAAGGTACATTCAATATTTTAAAATATTTTTTCAATAAAATTCAATATCATACATTAATTTTTTTGATGCAATTCTTCCCTTAAATTATTTTTTGAGTTCATTTTTTCATCACTCATCTTCCATATCTTTAGTTTTCACAGGACGAAATTACCACTCATTTAATATTTTTTTAATCACTCGTCTTTCATTTTATGCACCGCAAAATTCAAGGGTGCTGAATTCATTTAAAAATAATAATTTAGAATACTAGAATAACCACAAAATAGGGGTGCTGGAGGCATATGAAAATATTTCAGGTTGCTAATCACATCATAGTAAATACAAGTGTGTGTGTGTGTGTGTGTGTGTTAAAGCTACCACCAGCTGTTTAAAAAGTACATTAATTGATGATATGAGCATTCTTTTAATAAGGACGAAAGGAATAATAGACGTCTAGATTTGAAACTATGACAAATAATATTCATCTATTAATTAAACTTCTGTTTATATCTACCGCAAAAAGATTACTGATTAATAACTAATAATAAGGCAAGTAGAGCCAAACGATCGTTAGTCTATAACATGAGAAATTGCGCATGTGTGTGGGTATTGTAAAGTGATATGTTCTATTTTCATAAGTAGATAATTAAATTGAAAGGGACAAAAGAAAGTGATAATACAAAAGTAAGTGATGAAGAAGCTCATGAGAGATACTTTCAAACTGACCCTATATTCTTTTAAAGTTAAAGAGACTGTTGAATGAAGTGTCCTAATATATGGGACTCGTTTTCATTGTTCCTTTCATCCCAAAACAGTTTGAGCTTTTGGATGCGTGCTTACAGATAAGTGCTGCTGTGAAAAAGAAGGAAGTGACGAAGAAGGTGGTGATAAAAAGGTGAATGGCGAAAAGGATAGCAAAGCAAAGGAGGTTCTGAGTAATAAGTGAATGGAGCTCAAACAGATGGACTGGTCTAGTGTGTGTGTGTGTGTGTGTGTGTGAAAATCTTATGAAATAAAATAAAGTAATATGTGTGTGGTCAAAATAATAAGTTGAAGCCAGTTCACCCTCCCTCTAGGTTCATGCAAGTATATAACTATATATGCATGGTAAGTGGTAACTTTGATTTGCACATTATATTGTACTCTACCGCTTTATGAAATATTACATATTCATGAATTTACTATTCCTTCTTTTTTGTTGAAGATAATACTCTCCCATCCTTAATATAACAACTATCTAATTAATTTGGGTAAATTAATGATGCGGGATAAATTCATTTAATTAATTATACGAAATTATGTCACCCAATCTTCTAAACATACCTTTATGTAACATATGATTCCGAAAAGTTCCACCACACCTTGCTAGAGCTCCGTTAACATTCACTTTGACCCAACCAACCCGAAGTGGGAAAGTTGCCATAGTAAAGATGTTGGTTTATGTATCTGAATCATAAGTAATATAGTAGAATTATGTTGAATAAGGCAACTCCAAAGTCGCCTTGCTCAAAGCACAATCTCTAAGCATATGCATTGTATCATCAACTTCATAGACGGGAATATACCTATTAAAAAATGTGTCAACATTTAATACCTGATGTTGTCTTAGATATAATTAACTCTAATAGAAGAATATATGTTCTTGATGGAAAAAAAATAAAGAAAGAAAGTAAGAAATTACGTATGGAACTTGATATGGGTTGTGGTCATTTGTAAATGGAAAATTTTTTTTTTGTCCCTCTAACATTACAGCCGAATCATAGATCGAAAGATTAATTTGGAAATTATGGCTTTGGCGAAATGACTACACACACACACAAGTATAAAGTGGAATTTTGTCTTTGGGAAGGAGGAAGTTGCAAATAATTAATTCATAATGAAGTAGGTATTGTATAACTATCTGTTCAAAATTAATGTTGATAACGCTATGCCTGTGACGGACGAACAAGCAGGTTGTGATGGAAGTTAATTACAAGAGATAACCAATAAATCAAAGGTGTATATATAGTAGCCTAAGAAACTCAAAATAAAAACTTAAGAAACTAAACTAAAACTTGGTATAATTTTGGAGGAGTAAACTTATATTTTAACCTTCATTTAATCTTCTGACTATACTAATAACCTACCATCAGTTAAAGTTTCATGTTAAAAGAAACAATTTTAACATAATTTCCGAACATGCCAAATGGTTAATCCGTTGCCTAACCATCTATCAACAATTTTCTTTCGCAATACAAATTAATGCGTATGTACATGAATTACAAATCATGAAAATCTATATCATCTATCAATTAACTCCAATATCCACAAAATAATTACTAATAAGTAATAAGAGAGAGCATCATCTGTCTAAACCTATACACAAAGAAATAGAGAGATAAAGAAGATGAACATCGCGTATCACCAACCACAAACAGATCAGACATGCAACTTAATTTCTTTATCAGTTCAAACATATAAATAGTAAGATGATGAAAACAGTTAGCTATTAGCAATTTCAGCAAACCAAGAAAAAACAAAGGAAACAGTTGGTAATTAGTATGAAGCAGTAGGTGATATATCAAAAGGAAGATACTCTAAAATATTACATTATCTAGTTACTCACTCTCACTTGATATTAGCTTTACGATGCCTATTTATAGAGACAATTGCCCCACTCTTGTGTTTTCACAAATTAAA
>QFDD01008864.1:0-10223 GCA_006871305.1 Vachellia collinsii | reverse complement strand
GAAATAACTTTAATTAATCAATTTTTTTGAGCACAGTAAATTGCCAGCTATAGTCTACGTTTTGTATATTAAATTGACATTAAATTTACAACAAAATATTTATTTAACAAAAAAATAGTGTACTAATTTTGTATTTTAAGCAATTAAAAAGACATAAAACTATTTGTAGGTTCATTATTTTCATGAGTTGCATTGTCCTATAGTATATTTTCACAACTTTTATACAATAAAATACTTGGTACATACATTTTGAATCATTTTAACCAATGAAATAACTTTAATTAATCAAATTTTTTGAGCACAATAAATTGCTTACTATAGTCTACGTTTTGTTTTTTAAATTCACATTAAATTTACTATAAAATAATGATTTAACAAAAAAATAGGGTACTAATTTCTGTTTTGAAGCTATTAAAAAGTCATAAAACTATTTATACGTTCGTTATTTTCATGAGTTGCATTGTCGTATAGTATATTTTCACAACTTTTATACAGTACATTACATGGTACATACATTTTGAATCATTTTAACCGATAAAATAACTTTAATTAACCAATTTGTTTAAGCAAAATAAATTGCTTGCTATAGTCTACGTTTTGTATTTTAAATTGACCTTAAATTTACTATAAAATAATGATTTAACGAAAAAATAGGGTACTAATTTCTTTTTTGAAGCTATTAAAAAGTCATAAAACTATTTATAGGTTCGTTATTTTCAAGAGTTGCATTGTCGTCTAGTATATTTTCACAACATTTATACAATAAAACACTTGGTACATACATTTTGAATCATTTTAACCAATAAAATAACTTTATTTAATCAATTTTTTTGAGCACAATAAATTGCTTGGTATAGTTTACGTTTTTTATTTTAAATTCACATAAAATTTACAATAAAATAATGATTTAACAAAAAAATAGGGTACTAGTTTCGTATTTTAAGCTATTAAGAAGTCATGAAACTATTTCTAGGTTCTTTATTTTAATGAGTTGCATTGCCGTGTAGTATATTTTCACAACTTTTATATAATAAAATACTTGGTACATACATTTTGAATCATTTTATTCAATAAAATAACTTTAATTAATCAATTTTTTTGTTCACAATAAATTGCTTGCTATAGTTTACATTTTGTATTTTGAATTCACATTAAATTTACTATAAAATAATGATTTAACAAAAAACTAGGGTACAAATTTCTGTTTTGAAGATATTAAAAAGTCATAAAACTATTTATAAGATCATTATTTTAATGAGTTGCATTGTCGTATAGTATATTTTCACAACTTTTATACAATAAAATACTTGGTACATACATTTTGAATCATTTTAACAATAAAATAACTTTAATTAATCAATTTTTTAGCACAATAAATTGCTTGCTATAGTTTGTTATATATGATTAGTTTTCATGATGTCAAATATATAAGAGCAAAAAATTTTTATAATGTATATTGACTAAGTACTATATTTAATGTAAATTTCTTATATAGTTTGGTCAATGAAAAGGAGAAAAGTTGTTTGAGTTTAATTATGTAGAATGATCTTATAAAATAAAATGGGAACATCAAGTTTCAAGCTTTTATATTTGGAATTGGAGGATGATGTGGAATTTACATATATGTTATATCATCATACATTGAGTTACATATCATCTAACCTTCATTAATTTGGATGCTCAAAATTGTTTCTGGAAATCAAAACTTGAGTCCTGACTCATAAACTCGAGTTAAATGAGTTTTTAAAGTTTTATGAAGTAAAAATTGAAGTGAACCTCGATTTTAGGATCAAGTTATGGTATTTTTGAGCCAAAACTCTAGTTTTAAGAAGTTAAAACTCGAGTTTCGAGCACCTCTGTTCAGCTCTGTTTCTTTATCAGTTTAACATGTGTTCAATAGTTTTACTATATCTCCCAAACCACAAGTCCAATTGATGTGAAACCAGTTTCATATGAAACTAGACTCAAAATGAGATTTATAGACATCAAGAACAAACATCAAATGATTTCATATGAAGGAGATATGATTTTCTAATCTTGGTGGTCAGATTTAACGTTTCATCACTGACCTTTTCTTATTGTGACTACCATAACTTTCGAAATACAAAATATTTTGGACTGATGCTTCTTTAATTTGAAATTAGATTCAACGATCTTTCCAAGGATATCTTATTTGCAAAGTTTGGAGTTGAATTGAGAGAGTTATGGCCGTTACAAGTTGAGCTTTGTGCTGAAACCTGAAACATGTGCTGAGTCATGAACAGAACTTGAGTTTCGGTCTACAAAACTCGAGTCTTGGGCTTAAATCTTGGTTTTTCACATTTCTTTCAAGCAAAACTCGAGTTTTGGTCTACAAAACTTGAGTTTCAGGCATAGAACTTGCTTTTTCACAATACTTTTGAACAAAACTCAAGTTTTGGTCTACAGAACTCGAGTTTTGGGCATCGAACTTGCTTTTTTCACATAACTTTCAAGTAAAACTCAAGTTTGAAAAGAAGTTTTCATCACAACTCGAGTTTTGAGTGACACAACTCGAGTTTTGAGCTCTGGAAAACTTCTGAACTTCAAAACTTCTTTCCAAAACTTGAAGTTTCATTTAGAGTTTTCATATAACTCGAGTTTTGTGAGTTGGAACTCGAGTTTCGAGATGCAAACTTGTTTTAAACTTAAAACTTCCAATGAAACTCAAGTTACATATAAAAGTTATGATTTGAAACTCTTATAACTTGAAGTTTTAGGAGACAAAACTTGAGTCTCGGCATACGAACATATTTAAACTGAAAACTTTCAATGAAACTCGAGTTGCAATGAAAGTTATGATTTGAAAATAGCTAAAACATGAAGCTTTGATAAATGGAACTCGAGTCTCGATGAGCACAAAATATTTTTGCATACGGAAACTTCTGAAAACCCGAGTTCTAAGTTATGTAACTCAAGTTTTATCAAAACTCTTATTAAAACTCGAGTTACAACAAAAGTTATGTGAATTCTACTTTGAAATTTCATCAATAACTCGAGTTCTAGCAAGCAAAACTCGAGTTTGCTTTATCTGACATTTACGCAGCGTGTCAGAAGCTTTATGTTGATCTCAAATATTTCCTTATTCATGCAACACTTATTTGAATCTCATCTGCACTCATAAATGCTTATTCCTTTTACTTATTAACAGAGAAAGGGTCGCCTGATTGTCTTACTGAAAAATGCTCAACGGACAAAAATCACAGAGACGACCAGACTTAGTGTCAGAATCATTAAATACGAAATGTTGAACATCGAAGATGGGAGTAACGGATATAAAGTTCAACGAACAACTTCACAATGGCTGTTCATTATCTTTCAACAAACAAATATTGTCAGAACAGATTACAAGTTTGAAAGACAGAGCACAAGAGCCAAAGCCAACGGAAAAATTTGACGCTCCTCTCCAATAGATATATTTTGACAACATCTATAAATAAGAGGACGCAGCCAACGGAGAAAGTGATGAAGTATACAGAGCCACCAAGCACAACACGTAGAGTGTGAAATCACACAACAACATTAGGACTCTGATATTATACTTCTTCGTGAGCTTCAGTCATAACATAATCTGCTTCATAGAGTGAAGTATTTCCCAGATAAAATCATCCCAACCTTTGAGAGTAACTTAGGATAGACCTGAGTGAAATAGAGTGTAACCTTACATGTGGTAAGGGGGAGTGATTGTAAAGGTCCTCAAGTACCTATGCTAAAATCTTGAAGCAGTTTTACAAATGTTCAGTTAAATTTGTGGGGTTTCTCAAGTACCAACAGTTACAAACTTGAGTGGGTTTCATAAATACCTGGAAAATTTTATGGGGCTCTCAAGTACCCACGGTTACAAACTTGAAATAGGCCGTGTATGTGTATTATTGAATATGTGGCTGTAATGGTTTTCGAAGTACCTGGGTTAAACTTCGATGATATAGTGAATTGCAAATCTCAGAGGAGTCTGAGGACTGGACGTAGGTCAGAGAGGACTGAACCAGGATAAATCTCTATGTGATCATCCTTCTTTCATCTTCATTAATTTCTAATGATTCCATTCTTACTCTATCCAATCTCATTATCTATTTTTATGAACTTATGATTTGGATATTTTGATTAATCGAGATTTGAATTGTAAATTTTTGAAACACCCAATTCACCCCCCTCTTGGGTGACGGCCATCCTAACATTTGGTATCAGAGCAGGTCTCTTGTCTAAAGGACTTAACCGTCTCAAGAGTGATCTATGGCTGGAATTGGGTTGTATGCATTTTCATATGATTTTGATTATCCTATTCTATAGTTTTGGAAGATATTGATTTCTCTGTTTTTGAAAGCTAGAATGATAAATTTTATAAAAGCATCTGATTATGATATGTGGAATGGTTTCAAAAATTATTTTCATTTCAAACAGAGAAAGGATTGGACAGAGGAAGAAAAGAAATTGATTTCTTTGAACTCTTGGGCTATATAACTTCAGTATCATAATTTTATTAGAGTAGAAATTTGTTGTTGCTCGAAAAGACATTTGCGATACTCTTGATTTTATTTATGCCTCTAACAAATGTCTTTAAGTTGAAAGTGTTGGCAGTTCATCAAAATCAATAAGTTGTATATCCATTATTCATGAACAATTGGAAGTTGTGACTGAAGAAGGAGTAATCACAAAACACTTCCATGAGTTGGTCAACACAAGAGGACAACAAGAGTGTGGATCCAAAGAAGAGCTCTTTGTAGATGAAGATGATGAATCACTCTCCAAAGCTCAAGATTCACTGATGGTAAAAAGTTCCAGTTGTTCTTGTTCATATATTGAAAATGATTTTCAAAGCTTGCATAAAAGTATTTCTCAGTCTCTAAAAATCAACTATTTTTCCATGAAAATCATCAACACAGTTTTTCAAAGTTCTTTGCAATTGAAGATGATGAATCACTTAAAACCTTTGAAAAGGTTCAATTGTTCTTGTTCATGATTTTCAAGGCTTGCATAAGACTATTTTTCAACTAATTCTTTGTCTCCATTATATTGAAAGAAAACATATTTTTAATATTGATGGAAATTGTTGTTGGATGAAAGAACTTACACATACTGGTAACTTGAGATTGCATCCACTAGACCAACACAATTCTTGCAAAAGTATTTATAATAAGCATCATATTATTATTTGTAAGTATTGTGGTAACTCCCGTCATATTTCTCACATTTGTTGGATTATTAAAAATTTATAATGTGAGAAATTAAAAGGTTTCTAAAGGACATTAAGGTCCAATGCTAACATTCAAGGACCCAGTTATACATGGGTACCAAAAATGTCCATATGGTGTTATACGTGTGTAGAACGATTTAAATGGACACATGGGTGTTAGGATAGGATTTGACCAAGAGGGGGGTGAATTGGTTTGTTAAAAATTTTGCAAGTTTTGAACTGTAAAAACACGTATAACAGAGTATAACGAAAAAGGACAAAGATTTATCCTGGTTCGATCCTCTTGACCTACGTCCAGTCCTCAGAATCCTCTGAGCTTTTCAAATCCACTAATCTCAACAGATTACAAGAAATTAGAAGAAGGCCTCTCCCCCTTCCTAATTCAAACTAACCCAACAGACACTTTTGCTCATGTCTAAATCACCTAAAGGTTCTCCAACCTTAGGCAACTCTCTCAATTTCAATAAATGAACAAGAATATTCTCCTCTATGATAATTTAATGATAAGCACTGAAGCTCTTTTATGAGAGTATGAAAAACAGAGTATGAAAGTGAAGCGCAATAAATTCAATTTCTCGTATGTGCGTTCTACGTCATGCCGAGACTTGAATGCTTCGCCTTTTATAGGTGAGAAGATTAAATGTCCATTAGAGACATTAATATTTCCGTTACACCCATTGTCTTCGTTCACCTTCCCGCATTGAATGTGTTTGCAACTTTCTGACAGTAGGTAGAATGAAGATCTGAGATTTTTTCCGTTGAATCTCTATTTGTTTAGGCAATCTGAACTTCATTCCCTGTTAATAAATAAGTCAGATAAGCATTTAAGATGGTTGGTGTGATTCAAATAATCATTGCATGAAAAAGAAAAGATTTTGGAATCAGTTTAAAGTCACTGACACGCTGCGCTATTGTCAGAAGATGGAACTCGAGTTTTGTCTCTTCAAAACTCGAGTTATGGAAGAATTTTCAAAGAGAAAATCTCATAACTTTTGTTGAAACTCGAGTTTGAATAAGAGTTTTGATAAAACTTGAGTTGTAAAACTTATAACTCGGGTTTCCAAGAGTTCCAGTAGCCCAAAATGCTTTACGCTCTTCGACACTCGAGTTTCATCTGGCAAAACTTCAAGTTTTGAATGTTTTCAAGTCATAACTTTCATTATAACTTGAGTTCTCTTGAGAGTTTTGTATTTCAGCATTTTTGTCCTTCGAAACGCGAGTTTGATACCACGAAACTCGAGTTCTAAGAAAACTCTAAGTGAAACTTCAAGTTTGGAAAGAAGTTTTGAAGTTTAGAAAATTTGTCTCAGCTCGAAACTCGAGTTCTGAAAACCCAAAACTTGAGTTCTGTCAAGGCTTTCACTTAAACTTGAAGTTTGAGAAGAGAGTTTCGTTTCTCTCTCTCTTCGAAACTCGAGTTCTGAGATACATAACTCGAGTTCTAGCAAAACTTCCACTGAAACCTTGAGTTTTGGAAGGAAGTTTTATTTTCCAAAACCATTTGAGAGCCCAAAACTCGAGTTCTATAAAACGAAACTCGAGTTCTATCAAAACTTCCAACATAACTTGAGTTTCCACTGCAAGTTCTGATTTTCTAAAAGACTTCCAAAGAACGAAACTCGAGTTTTAAAACATGGAACTCGAGTTTTGAGACAACTTTCATTCAGACTCGAGTTCCTTTAAAAGTTTTACATTTCTAAAACCTTTTTCAACACTCGAAACTCGAGTTTTGATATAACTCGAATCAAAACTTGAGTTCTCTTGAAAGTTTGAGATTTTGAACACACTTTTAAACACTGTAACTCGAGTTCTAAAACATGAAACTCGAGTTCTCTCAAACATTTCATTAAAACTCGAAGATTTTCAAAAACTTTCTGAAAACTAATAATCAAAACACAATTTCAAAAACATATTTGTCATCATCAAAACATTATCTCAACATTTTCCCCCTTTTTGATGATGACAAAACCAATTAACAGGAGATAAACACAAAGTAAGAAATTTAGGAACAGCATGTCACAGAAATTCAACAAACTTCATAAATTGATTAGAAAAGGCAATACATAGTTCAGAAGATAAACAATACAAAATAACAAAACAAGGTCACCACTTCTCCCCCTTTTTGTCATCAATCAAAGAGGGTGAGAAGGAGAGGCAGAAGATGGTGAAGGAGAAGAGTCAGAAATGTTAAAAATGGTGGTGAGAGGTGCAAGAGAAATAGGAGGCTCAGAGGGGGTTGGCTCAGAAGGAGGAGGTTCAGATGCTGCAGGAGGCTGGTCAGGCTCCGAAATAGGATGATACTCAAGTAGAAGTAATGGAGCAGGACCAGAAACAGGAGCAGTGACTGAAGGTGAAGGTTCAGGACCTGAGGATACTGGAGCTGGAGATGCAAAAATAGGAGATGCAGGGGCAGGCTCAGACTCAGGCACTGGAGCAGCAACGGGAGACTCAGGAGCAGGCTCAAATGCAGTATCAGCTACTGGAGAGGCAGGAGCAGGCTCAGGTGTTGCTGTCCCATAAGAGGAGGCCTTGAAACCTCTAATGAAGTCCTCAATGGAAGTCCTCCCTTCCAGAGAGGAGAGCCTGGAGTCCACTGAGACTTGTAGAGAATCCACTTAATCCTTCAGAGCAACCACTGCTATATCTAGAGATTTCCCGGTAAAATACTCAGCAGCAGCCATAAGGAGTTTGTTCACATAGTTCTGGGTCTTAGAATGAAAAGCCTGTGTGAACTGCTCACCCATCTTCCTGAACTCAGTCTCCATGAAGTGCTGTATTGAAGCCTGAGCAAAGGAAGGTGCAGAGGTGGGCTGCTGAGGAGCTGAAGACTGTGCCTCATCCTGGGGCACTCTAGAAGGTCTAGATGCAGTCTTCTTCCTCTGCTTGCTCTGAGCTGTGGTCTGACCAGGGGTAAACTCAATCTTCATCCTATGAAGATGAGTTTCCTTGAACTCAATAGGCTTCAAAACCTTCTAATCCTTCTGGATGTGCCAAATCTTGTGAAGCTCCATGATCCTAGATACCAAGCAAGGGTAGGGTATAGTCATCCTCTTAGATTTGGAGAACCTAAATCTCCACATCTCATCGAATACCATCTGACCAATATTCCTCTTTTCCTTGGCCATGATGGATGCCAACATCTAATAATCAGTAGAGGACAGATGGGTGTAATTCTTTCCTTTATTCACTAAACATCTAGTATAGATGTAGTGAATCACCCTCTGCTTTAGTGGCATGGCTGCAGGCTCAAAGTTCAATCCTGTAAACGGCTCTCCTGGCCTTAACGGTTCAAATACCTCCTCTGGGCTAAAAGTTCTCAACTCATCAACAAAAGTATGGGTATCCAGATAATTATTAATAAGATCAGGCTCAATAAAGATGTCATCTCCCCTCATCTTAGTCTTTAGAGACCTCAATAGAACTTTCCCAGATTCATCCGTGACAGAGTTGTTTGTCATATTGTTGTAAAAATTCTAACCATGTCTGGGGTGTAGGAGATATTGATTTTTAGCAACTTCTCATAGTGCTCTAAATGCTCCTTAACATCTATCCCCAAGTTCTTAATCTGTTCTAAGTCTATCACCATTGCAAGACATAATTCTCTACCCTCATATGCATTGACAAACACCCCAGGAACTTGAGGATTAATATAAATAGGTCTTACACTAACTCCTGGAGGTGCCACTCCTGCAATCTGTCCAGATGGTTGAGGAGTTTCTGATGTAGACGCCTTTGGAGTCCTCTTCTTTCTCTTTGGTGCAGAAACTCAAGAACCAGGGGAAATACTTTATGTTTCAGAGTCAGAGCCCGCTGCCTGTGATGTCCCTGGTTGAGTGGATTCCGTCATTGGAGCCTTTCCTTTTTACTTTTTAATTAGAATTGATTTGGGCCTGCTACCCCTCGGTTTCCTGACCAATGGAATCTCAGAAGGTTGCTCCACCGATGGCACTGTTATGCGAACCCGTTTCGGTGCAGGAGGTGTGGAGGCTTGGGATTGAGAGGGAGCACCTTCAGATGATTTCTTGGACTTGGAAGGTGTTTTCGATCCTCCCATAGTACGAGCCATTGCTTGGATTCAAGAAATTTTGGAGAAAAAGACAATTTTGAGGATTTTGGTGCTGTCGGTGATGAAGGGAAAATGTTGGGGATTAAACGGTTGAAATGATGGAATGAATGAGATTTAAGTGATGGGTTTTGGTCGAAAACCGTTATGGGAAAGATTGAAACGGTTTTTGGGCAAAGGCAACGGTTAAATCGAATTTTGGGTGAGAGAAATTAGGTTAACTCAAGTTTTTTAAAAGGGGAAAGTGAGAGAAATCGAGTTTCAAAAGTAATTTAGCCTCGGTAACTCTCGAAACTCGAGTTCTGTCACTATAACTCGAGTTTTATTTATGAAAACTCAAGTTTTGGGGTCCAAAGATAAACAGACACTTGAAAACTCGAGTTTCGGGGTCTTGAACATGAACAGACTTGCCATAACTCGAGTTTCGTGACCCTGAAACATAAAATCTTACCATAACTCGAGTTTTACTTGAACTCCTTAGGAAACTTGAGTTTTGTTGCGAGTTGAGCCTCTGGAGCCTCTGGAACTCGAGTTTTGGCTTCCCATAACTCGAGTTTCAAACAAACTTTCTTCCTCCACTGAGTTTAAGTCAGGAAATGCTCAGCATAACTCAAGTTTCAAACATCAAACTTGAGTCTTGTGATCTCCAACCCATTTTAGCTCCAAAATAACGTCCAAACTCAAGTTTTCTTCACATGAAACTCGAGTTTCACGCCTTTTTCTTCTGAAAATCATCAAAACTCATTCCAGAACTCGAGTTTTGCTTGGCATAAAACACACTCTGTTCTTTGTGACGAAAACAGAGACCTGCAAAACTTTCTTAAAACACTCCAATGATAAAATTAGTATATAATCATCAAAACATATGAACATTAAATATGAAAATACTTACAATTCATTGGGATTTACCATTCCCAATTCTCTCCTTATATTAATAAATTGTTCTCT
>QFDD01008861.1:0-10288 GCA_006871305.1 Vachellia collinsii | reverse complement strand
AGTTGAAAGAAAATGAGGTGTAGGTTTCACCACATTTTCTCTCCAACCTTTTTCTCAATACATGGAAAAAAAATGGAGAAAAAATTATTTTTCCTTATCTACCCATATGCTCTTTATTACTTTTTCCTTTTAAACAATTAAATTTAATGTCTCACTTTTTTAAAGTTCTGTTTATAATTTTCATTTTTAGAGGGATAATTTTTAAAATATATTTTAATATCTAATTTATTTTTTAATTGTTTATTAAGACTCGTAATCTTAAAAAATATGATATATTTTTATTTAAATTATTTTGTTTTAAAATATAATAACATAAAAACATATATTTAATAAATAATTTAATTTTAAATTATTTAATGATATCAATGTTAATATAATTTTTTCATTATCATATTTAATTTGTTATTATACTTGATATATTTTAATGATACTTTATTTATTCAATTATTTACTAAAAGATTTTCATCTAAGGATATTCTAGTCATTTAACTATTTATCCATTTTTCTCTATCATATTTTCTCTCATCCATCCAAGCAGAATGGGTGATAATATTTTCACTCCACTTTTCTCTTCTTTCCATTTTCTCTCCTCCTATTTTCTTTTCTCTCAACTATTCTTTCTATCAAAACGGAATTTTATAAACGAAGTGATAACTTTTTTAATGATTTTGATAACATATAAATTTAGATGTTAATACATTCTTTTACTTAATTGATAACATTATTTAATATATTCGTAGCCGGTAAAGGAATTTCCTGCCGAGAGGATAAAAACTAAAAGGAATTAAATAACTAAAAAAAATTCTGCCAACAAATGGAAAGGCCCTCCACACTGCAAACGGACACCGAACTCAAATTCGAAAGCGAGCGACAATAACGAAAGCGCGCCCGCGCTCTCCCAAATCCCAGATTTGAATTTTCTCTTTGTCATTCTGTTCCCCTGCCGCCAAACTTTTTGCGTTTTGAATCCCATTAATTCTCCGCAGCCCGCCATCATGGATTCGGCAACACCGTCTGGGGAAGATGACGACTGGGAGCTCTGCAACGACGACGGCTTCGTCTACAAGCGCAAGAAGCGGCGGCTCGACCCTGACGCCGCGGCGGCGGCTCAGGCTTCATCCACTACGGATGTGGATCACTTGGTAGCGTTGCAGCAACGGAGAGAGCGCAAGAGGCGGACATTGTTGAAGCTTAAAGATAAGTACCAGAGAGAGATCGAACAGTGGGATCTTTTGTCGAGCACCTTGCGTGCAATGGAAGAGCGAGCCAGTCAGGTACGGCAAGAACAACAAGAGGCGCGGGAGCAAACGGCGCCTCTTGCTTCCACTTCACCAACAACAAAGGGGAAGGCTTCTGTCAGTGGGTCGCTGGTCGATGAGCTTCTTTTGCAGGTAATGGGACTCTCTTTTACTGCTTCTGTATAATTTTAGTCCTATTGGATTATTGAAAAGCGTCCGACGGAAGTTAAATCGGAAATTAGGGCATTAGGAGTTGTATAAGATAAAGCAAACTGATTAGCGGCGCCTGAGTGGAGCACTGATGTTTTCTTTTATTGAAAACCTAATTGCCTAATGTAAAACCCAAAAATCGTTGTTCATTTTGTTTCTCGCGAAAACAATGCTACATTCAAGCTCTGCATATTGTCCCTTGTTAGTTGTGTAACTTCCTCCCCTGATTTCTTTTACCCTTTTCTGCGGAGAATGGCTCGAATGTATTCAAAATCGGAATTCATCTCGATCTCTTTGTATCCTAGTAAAACCATTCTAATTTAGCCAACCACTGACTAGTTTTGCGTGATGGATCCTTTGGGGAGCTCTAATGCATATTATACATGTCATCTTACCCTCTAAACCCTCTGGTGGAGTTACTTAATTTAGCTGCAGTCTAGTAAGAGTGGCTACCAACTTGCGGGAGAGTTGCACCTATAAATTTTAAGCTATCCCCGATTCTCATTATAGGTGATTATCTTTGGTACATTTCATAAATGATTCAATTAGTTTTCTGTTTTTCTCGTCTCGTTTCATGAAGTACAATGCCATAGCTTATGAAGTTGTTGAATTATATGGCCTTGGACTCGGAGTGTTAATTAATCAATTCTTTTGTGATACAAGGCTTCTTCGTTTGCCTTTCCCATAGTGGCCTAGAGAATAAGCGTTTCTAGCTGATGAAATTTTTAATTCTTTGAAGCATATGCTGAAACTGAAGGTCTAATTGTTCTAGAGATCTATCCCCTCAGTGCTGCTGTTTTTACTGGGTCAAATTTCTTAGCCATGGTTGATCTACTGTGAAATTCCTTGAATAGAGGATCAGGCTTTTTCATGTTTTTAAATCTACAGTAGGAACGAGGTATTTCTCAAGATAGCTGCATAACTTCGTTCTTTTGAATCTATAAGAAACTAAGTTCCCACTTATGGTACTAGATTGTTAGCTACCACGTGGTTGTAGCCCATATTTGATTGGTCTTTTTAGCCTCTCAAACAACTCAACCTCTGCATATTGATGGCCTTCTCAATTGCATAACGCTTATAGAAAGCTTGTCGTTCCTTAACCTTTAATTTTGAACCATACAGGTTGAAGCCCAGGAAGCAATTATTGGTGATGTTTCAAATTTATGTGACGTAGCTGAAGCAATGTGCCATAAACAAGAGCAACAGCTCAATCAACCGTTGTTTGATCTTCCGATCTGGGCTTCACCGAATGTGCTCATGCAATTTCTATGTGATGATTAGAGGAGTTTCGCCTGTGCATTATTCTCTTGATAATGAATGGAAAATTGAGAGGATGCTCTTCCTCTGTGAGGATTGCCCTTTCTTTTGTTAATTTGAATTGCATGCTCCAAGATGAATATTATATAAGCTCATCTTTATGGCAAATTGGTAAATATTGTAATTTGAGTTTATTTAAGAGCACTAATGGCTGAAGTACTGGCTATGAATTAAACTGGGAAGACAGTCACCTTCGAAAAGGGTGGGAAGACGGCCTCTCCAACGTCTTCAATGAAACACGAGTGCGGATTCTGTAGCATTGTGATTGTATATTTATCATGTAGCTCATTGATTTTTACAATCTATAGTATTTTTTCTTTTTTGTCCCAACGGAGTATATAATTCTCTTGATCATAACAGGTACTGTATTTTGCTCTTTCGAGGTTCTCTATGAGCGTATTATTTGACAATCCTTGCTGCAACTTTTTAACGTCATGGATTCATTCAGGATAACTTTTAATCAGTCAAATATGAGAGGAAGTAGGAGAGAATTATTTTTAACTAGAGAAATGATGCAATTTATAGTCTTGAGTGTCACATGAATCTGGCATTAAATTTAATTCTGGTTAAATTATTAACTTCCGGAATTAAAAAGAATAATTTTTGGCACAAGATTAAGAAGAAATTGAGAAAGAAAAAAGATGTTGAACTCATCAGGTCGATAGGGGATTTGTCAGAAGTAAATAGATATTTACGAGGTCGAAAGGGGATCTGTCACTAGTGATGAAATGCCTCTTCATTATTTGCAAATTGTAACACCCTTTTCTTCAAGTTCGCTAATTTAATAACAAATCAATAAAACAACTGTAAATTCAATAACTTTTTTTCATTTTCATCCAAATCCTGATTTAAATATCACACAATTGACGATTGGTTTTGATCAATTTCTGTTGCAAGCTGCATAATCTTCAAGTTCATTAAGATGAGAAGGGACAAGCTGAACAGGTTGTAATACGAATCCTGCTTTTTTGCATTCTTCCTCCAGAAGCTGTGCTTGAGAATCACCATCCGGACAAAATGCAACCACGGCTCCCCCACTCCCTGTAAATTTAGAAGCAGCTCCAACCTTTCTTGCAACCTCTACCATTTTTATATTCAAATCACCAAGAGCATCATCTCCGAACATTGATCTGCGCAACGTCCACTAATACAATTCAATACTATGCCATTCTTTTATAAATAGATTGAGGCAGAAGCCTAAAGGAGACCCAAAAAGAAATCAAACAAGATCAATGAGATCATCGTTGAGATAATACTACGGTATACAAATTTCATAAATTGAAATGTTCTAAATATAAGATTCAAGCTGTTCCTAATATATTTGTCACCAACTCAATATTCCATGGTAGAAGTCATTGATTAGTGAGAAGCAACATCAATTAGACATGC
This sequence comes from Vachellia collinsii, assembly GCA_006871305.1. Taxonomy (NCBI): domain Eukaryota; kingdom Viridiplantae; phylum Streptophyta; class Magnoliopsida; order Fabales; family Fabaceae; genus Vachellia; species Vachellia collinsii. The sequence continues at coordinate 6,134 of QFDD01008861.1, read as the reverse complement.
CACATGCATATAATGAAGAGATAGAAATCGACAATGACAGCAACAAAAACAGTAATATTTAATTGATTGGGCGTCAAAACAACCATTACCTCCGAATATCGAAATTTTTATTCATGAGGGCTGCAAGTTTAGAATATTCTTTATTTTCTATTGCTTTTTTCCCTTCTTTTGCTATATTTGCAACTTCCAGCATTGAAGATATGATGAACTCATCACCTTCAAGCCATCTCTGCCGTACTTTACTGTGAACCTACAGGTTATAGTAGGCCAAAACTTCTAATAAGGAGTCAACACAAATCAGATAAGATGAAATGCCATTGCCCTAATAACAAAGATGAAGCAATTCTGAGCTGCTAACCTTCCCTGAATCACTAGGGTTCTCAGCATAGATGAGATACAAAGGTGGGAGAAAACTTGTATCCATGGGTGTATAAATTCCATGCCCCAGAGTATCCATGTTTTCCTTGCTGAAGTCCTACAAAAGCAGACAAAGTCACACAGTTTATAGGTATATAACATTCAAATGAAATGAAACATTGTATCAAAATTGAACACTGCACCATATAAACTAGGCCCTCATAAACTTGTGCAACCCGGTCCTGGAGACCAGCAACTATTCCAAGCTCATTCTCCGCACTGAGGATAAGGCTAGGCCTCACCTCCACCTTGATTAGATGTCTAACTTTGTAGAAATCAAGTAAGCAGTTTAAAGCAGCACATACAATTGCACTAGAACCTGAAAGTCCTGCCTGAAATGTCAACTTTAGGACTTAAGCTATACTCATCAACAGGAAAATAATAAGGCGATAAAAGCACTTCGGAAAAAACAAGAGCAACTGTTACGAAGCTTTGAAAGGATAAAGATGTCATCAATGGCCTCATTGGCCTTTAAAAGCAAAAAGAATTTTGCAGGAACCATGAAATCAGAATAATAAACAATTTCAAAATTTTCTCCTCTCTCAAGTATCAGACATCAAATGGACTTGGCATCTCATGTCGTAAGTGTAACTTGTATAAACATGATAATTATTAGTTTGGAAAACACATACTTTTTATCCCTGAAGCTTCACTCGAGTTTCAATGTAGTCTCAAAAGTTTGTTTCGGTTCAATACTCAACTTCAAAGTAGGTTCACATCACCCCTTTCCTAAGGCTATTACTTACAATGGTGAGCGTTTGATGTGGTTCAAATGATCTATATGATATTTAATATGTATGACACGAGCCAGATTGGTTAAATTGTAATCCCTCTAATGGTTTAGCGTTCTCATTTTAGTGCCTATGGTCATTTCATTTGTTTTAGCTCCTATAGTTGTTTCAGCTGTTTCAATGCATTCAAAATTTTGTGTTATGCATTCTGACATTATTGCCTCAAAATTTAAGTGTAGGTTCAGCATTCTATATTTTGTACTTCATTTTATCATTTAGATCATGCATTAACACAATGCGCTTTTATTCTAAGATGTCAACTCACTAAGCATTAGTACATAAAAAAAGTTGAATCAAAATGAAGCATAAGAGCAAAACGCAGTGAGTTGAAAAAACCATCTAAATAAAACATAAAATCTTACATTTGATTGTTTTGTGTCAATAGCATGCTTACGTGTACATAAAGAGCTGACTCATGAAAACAACTAAAATAACCATAGGGACTACAATAAAACCAAATCTACTTGTATGGTATACATAAAAAAATGCATACATCAGACACTGCAAAACTTGATGAAGCTTCAGGGACAAAAAGTGGGCTTTTTTCCTGTAGGTTTTTATATTTAAGAGACCAATTACTGGTTTAATTATTTTCCATTTTACATCATTCAACAGAGAATTTAGAGAGGATAGACAAAAATAAGCAACCATAAAATAAGTAAGGAGGGAACGTTGAGAAAGTACATAAAGCACTTGATCATGAAGTGAGCAATTTTTGGTACAAGTTTTACCTGGCGAGGGATATTAGTGTCATATGACAAAGTAAAATTTCCTCCACGAAGATCTATTTTGTTGTCTTTACAGTAATGGTAGAACACTTTACAAATTGCCATAAGCAATCGTACACCTCCATAAAAGCCCTCACTGTTTAATCTGTTTACCTGAACATAAAGGATTGGAATGCCCAACAATTCATAAGACACAAGGCATTTATAACAGTCTCAAAATGTATAAACAGTTATTAGTAATCAAACAATAAACTTGTATGGTTTTCGTCGATCATGAGAAGAGCTGAATAGCTTATCAATGCATTTAAATATATAAAAAATGACATTAATAAAACGCTATATTATATAGGAAAGGGCCCTTTGTCAATTTTGAAACCGGAGGGAATGCGCGGAACGATATCGATGTAATATTTTTTCTCCCCCCAATCTGAAATTAAATTTTAGATTCTACTTGAACACTACTACGCTCATTCGCTGCTTTAGATTCTTTTTTTCCATCCAACGATTAATTACGTTTTATTGATCAGCCCAACGAAAGATACTACTTATCAATAACTATAGCACTAAATTCATAAATGAGATCTCAATGACTAAAGCTGCGCAAAAGAAGCAATCAAAGCAAAATGTCAAAAGCTGACTACCCAGTGAATTTGTCAAGCTTCTTGTCCCAATTAGAGTATATGTTGAGGCAGAAATCAAGACAGAGATTACCAGTATTGAAAATAAGTGCAAGTACCAAGTGATCGATGGATCCGAAGTGCACGAGATCGTGAGTGGGATGAGGGGTGATGACGAGTTCATCTGAAGGCTGCAACTTGACGGAGGCCCAAAAGTTGGCGATGCTAAAGGAGACGGTGTTGCCGTAGTAAACATCACTGGGGTTTCCAAGCAGACCCACCCTCGCATATGCCCGGTGTTGGATCTCATTGCTACCGGAATCTCCACCAACTCGTTCCATCCTCGCTAGCTATACAACGTGGCAGTATTGAATCCACTCAATCCAGCATTCGTCTCTGGACCAGCTTCATATTAGAGTAAAGGACTGAAATAAATAAATTTTCACTAAAACAAAAGGAGTGAAATAAATTATATTTATTATGAAGGATTGTAAAAATTCTAATTATTTAAAATGATAAAAATAAAAATATTAAACTGTCTTTTACAACAATTTCTATTTTTTCTACTGCATTCTCTCTCACATTATATTTTAAAAAATAATACAAAATCTTAAATTTTACTAAATTAAACATGTTTTTCTCAATTTTTAATAAAAAATTACATTTTGTTCAATTTTTTTAAAATTATATATTTTTAAAACTTAACACAGTCTTTAAATAAAAATAAAAATTATATAATATTAATAAAAATTAATATCTTTTATAATTATATATATATTTAATAAAAATTATACAAGTCTAACGAGTAAAAAATAAAATTTATTGAGTTTAAGATAATTTAAATAAATTTTATATGATTTATTTTTAATTTAGAAGAAATTTATATAAATTAAAAAATGCATGTAATGTTAATAAAATAAAAATATCTAAATAATCTATAATATTATGAAAAGATATAAAATAAATTTATTTTTTAATTTTTATAAAAAATTTAATTCATATTAATATTGATAATATAAATTAAACAGCTTGATATTATATTGATTGATTAAATGATATATTAATTACATAAATAAAAAATTTGGTGAAAAAAATTAACAAAAAAATACGATCATGTTACAACTGATCTATAGGCAGCTTTAGTTTTAATTTTAGTTATTTGTTAATTTTAAATTAATAAATAATGTATTTAGTGATGGGTAGATATGTAATTTTAAATTTCAAATTTGATGTTTGGTTGTAATTATCATTTTAATGACTTTTTATAATAAATATTATTTTCTCTTTATCCTTTATTTTAATTTTTCCTATTATATATTCAGGATCTAATCAAAATTAAAACATTCTCTGAATTAAAATACCTCCCATCGATATGTGATATCTTGCGGGACCTCCATTCAAAAGATGTGTTACTTATTCATATTTGGCCAATTAATAAGGTACCAATCTAGGGAAGGGCTGATGGTCCAAAAAAAAAAAAAAAAATCTAGGGAAGGGCTTAATAGAAAATTAATTAATTTTATGATAAATCAAGGTTCAAATTTTTTTTTATTTCTTTAATAAAAGAGTAAGTGGAATTTTATGGGAAATGAAAAAACTAATTAACTGATATATTTATCATTTTTCTTTAAATCAATTTATCTAACTTATAAATTAATATCAAATTTAATGATAGGTATAAGTATTTTAAAATAAGGAAAATTAGAGTGAAAGATCTAAAAGAAATGATATTTATTAGGAATGACCATAAAAGTTGTATTATTTAGAATGACCAAAAATAAAATTAAAAATTAAATATACTAAATTACCCTTAATAATGATTTCTACTTTCCCTTCTATATTCTCTCACACATTATATTTTTAAAAACAAAAAATTTTACTAGAAAAAAATACCCTTTATTCAATTTTTTCAAAATCAATTTTTTTTTTAAAACTTAACACAGACTCTAATTAAAAATAAATAATCTTAATAAACTTAATATATTTTAGAATTTATTATAGAGGTTTAATAGAATTTATATAATTTTAGAAAGTAAAAATAAGACTTGCGCAGTCTACAATAATTCAAAGAAAGTTTATATGATTTATTTTTAATTTAGAAGAAATTTATGTGAGTTAAAACTGCGTGTAATGTTATTGAAATAAAAAAATCTAGATAAAATAATATATTATGAAAAGATATTAAATGAATTTAATTTTTTATTTTATGAAAGGGTTTTAATTATATCAATATTGATATATAAATCAATCAATTTAGTGCTATATTGATTATATGGATACAAAACTCGGTGAAAAGGAGAAGTTAATAAAAAAAGATATGATCATATCACATATGAATTTTGGGTATTTTTATTTTAAATGTAGAGGGTGATGTAAAGGGTTTAGTTATGAGCAATTTAGTAATTTTGAATCTATATTTTGATGTTTAATTCTTCTAAATAATTCCAATTTTAGTTGTCATTTATAATAAATATTGTTTTCTCCTAATCCGTTATTTTAATTTTCCCTTTAAAACATAACAAGTGTTCTCGCATTTAGAAAAGAGGATGATATACTTGCATGATTCATTTATCATCTATGCTTTTTTCAATAATAATGTTTTAATTATCCTTTTTATGAATCACATATCTCATAGATTTATCTTGACTATTTCTCTCTCTATAATCCATTATAATGAATACTTATGAGATGTATAGGAAAGTTGGAATATTTCTTTTGGAGAGAATATGGATGATACAATACTCAAAAAATGAAAAATATGTAAGTATTTCTCATAAAAAAGTGATAAATTTGCTCATAGAAATCTAATGAGAACGATTGAGGCAATTCAGTTTCTTCAATATTAAAAACAAAGTATAAGCATCTAGGTTCATGCCATTTTATTTTAGAGTATAGTAGCATTCATAACCCTAATATTATTTCTCATGTATACTCATGTTTTAAATTTAATGCAATTTCATCTTTATGTAAAAAAAATTTAGAAAAAATTAATCTTGTAATCTTCATCTTTTAACTCACTTATAACTTAATTCTTCAAATATGATTAGATGTGACATAGTCCCTGAACTTTTAATTTGTTTATAACAAAGTCCATCATCTTTTCATTTTTTTCATATTATCATCCATGTTATTTTCAAGTCAAACTATGTCATCATATTGGATAAAAATGGGTGATAAAATAGTTTCCAAGTAAGTTCAACATAAGCAAAGAAGATAATGAATAATCGTCGTTTTCTCTATCAGCTAATCATCATTGGATTAGAGGACATGGGGGAGATCTGAATGGAAAAAGAGAATTAACGAATTAGTATGAATTTAAACATTTATGACAACTGAGTATGAAAAATCAGAAAATTACAAGTTGAGTCATCAGATAATCGTCTATTTGAAGAAAATGACTTAACTTAAGTTGGAAATAATAAAAATGATAATATAAAAAATGAAAAGGCAGGGACTTAGAAGCAAATTAAAAGTTTATAATTCAATCCCTTAACTAGTTACAGTTAAGGAATTAAGTTATAAGTGAGTTAAAAGTTGAAAATTAAAAGATTACTTTTTTTAACAAAAAGTTGTATATATAG
>QFDD01008857.1:0-10135 GCA_006871305.1 Vachellia collinsii | reverse complement strand
TCTTCAAATAGGCCAAGAGTTTTGGTTGACATTAGAATGGAGAGAACAGCCATAATATATAAACCTGATGTTTAAAGAAAAACCAGTAAAAACCACAGGAATCTACAAGGCAATAACTTGCATCTTGTTACAAGCGCAATGGGTATTAAAATTGATGTCATAAGACCTTGCCTCAGATGATGGATGGTTGAAACAGGTATTAATTTTTCCAATTATTGTAACACTAATAGAAGACTGTAGTAGATCTTAGATGGAGCAGGGATCCCACAAACTTTGCCTACCAAAGTAATTAATGCAATACAGAATGATAAGACAGTAATGCGACAGAAAACAGATGTTTCTCAGCTATTTATTTCCAACTTTCTATGGTCCCCTTGGAAAACATCAAAGGTGACATGACCATAACCAATTAACCAAATTCCAAATTTCCAAGAAGAAGGAAACAACTTAGATGTGAAACATAACAGGCTAATGTTAGAGATAAAACAGCATAGAATTGAACTCAATTCTCAATTTTATCGCATTCTTAGCCAAATATTCAACGTAAGACAGACATATTGTTCCACACCAAATACAATTCTTCACCTCATCTCAACCTCTTGAACTTTCCTATGCAAAAAATTTTAATTATCAATGCCAAATAGATAGGGAATTTTCAACCTTTGAATGGAAAATGAAGTACTTAACAGACCGCCTTAACTTTTCCGTTTCATTAGCAAATAGTTCGTTCAATACACCTCCCACAGCAAAGCAAAAAGCTCCAAGGAAAAACTATTGTACATAAAGATAAGAAATCCATAGAAAGTACAATGAAATGAGATAACGATGCAATTACAGCTACAAACGGCTTTTGCCACTAAAATTACCTGTATAACTGTCTTTGATCCAACAAATGCTTCAATTTTTTTCCAGTCACGGTCAAAACTGCATAGAATGAAAGGAGCAAAATAATGTGAGGACAATGGAAGAAGGCAAGTCTGGAACCAAAACCAAAGGGGGGATTCAATTTAAATTAGTACATTCTATTTGGGGGAGAAAGTTAAGTTTTAAATGTCCAATGAAGTTCGACACCATGAGGATCCAAAATGCAACGTTTGTAACAGTTTTAAGTTATCAAATGAATTGAGAAGTTTTGAAAAAGCAATAATCAACCATCAACATCAATAATGAAATCTATAGCAAGTGAACAATATGGCCCATTCCTCAAATTTAGCACAACGCACAAGAGGACACCTAGTTCGCATAACATGACACTTGAAAGCCATCTACAGCAAGTTAGTGATGGTCAAAGGACCCAAGGTTATGAGTTGGGAAAAAAAAATGCTTGACCAAGATACAATCCTCTGAAGAAGAAACTTATTTTAAAAACGTGGGCCTACAAAGAAGGAAATCTTCATAAGACTAAAGCCATTTGAAAATAATCGGTAAAAAACTCCCTCTTTTAAATGTCACCCCCTGCTGTCTGCAGAAAAACTACCAATATTCGCATTGTAATTCCCAAGGACCTATGGTATACAATCACCCATATCCCTTTATTCGTTAATGTATCTTTCATTATAATTAAAAGTGAAAAGGTCATGCCTGTATTAAGTAGAGAGGGGAAGCTCCTATAGGTCAAATAACTCGTAGGACAGAAGGGAAGCTCTCTCCAGTACCGTTTAGCCTCAACTCCGTATGTCGTATAAGTAATTCAGAGGAATCTGAAGAAATTCAACTCCACTGAAAGTTAACCCATTCTCCCCCCATAACAAGGGACAATCCACCCGTGAATTCACTTCAATCTTTCACTTGTGCAATTCAACCACTAAAATCAACTCATTTAAAGTGTCCTGAACACCCTTAGGGACCATAAGAAGGATACAAAACGTTAAATTTCCGCTTCGTACTAGAAAGATTTTTCGGAAGAATAAGGAACTCCCTAATTTCATTCTGATCCCATCTCTTCTAACCCAAGTAACTCATGCATCTCATGCTCACTCTTTCTAACATGACTTATTACGCCACAAGTGAAAATTGAGCATAATACATGTCACAAACAAAGAAACAACCGATTGCATTGACATATGAATAATCAGCTATAAAATCAAGCAACACAACTCCAGCACTATGACGCCAAGAAGGAGCTTAGAATAGAAAATCAATAGTTTTCTTCTAATAAAGTTAGCAGAAAACACTCGAAATACACACAGCTCATTTGCCACTTCCAATTTTTCAACAGACATCCAATTCCCCTCCCGCAAAACCTAAAACTTCGGCCTCAAGATGCAATTCTCCATATGCATCCATTCCATACAAGGATATGCCCGAATTGGATAGTAAAATTCATCCACTGCATTTTCCGGAAAAAGGGGGAAATATTTATCCCTAAAAAATGTGAAAGTGGACTTTACAGTTGGAGTGCTTCGAGGAATTTGTCGTGCTCGGGTTCGCTCCAGCTCTCCCTGGACTTAGTTATAGTGTACGGTTTCCGGATCTTCTTGGAAGGGTCGTCGGATGAATTAGCAGTGGAGGCAGACGTGGTAGTGGCGACGGTGGTGACAGAAGCGAAGGGACCAAGGCCAGGAAGTGCCATGGCAGGGGGATCCAAGTAGAAGCCCTCGGGGGGGTTTGAGTTTTTGGACACCATTGGGAAGAAAAATAATTGGAAGGGGTTTATGGCTTAATGGGTGTGCGCGTGTAAGAGAGAGGGAGGGGGAGGGGGTGGGGGGAGGAAAACAAACTGCGGCTGTTATTGACCGAGCAAACGGCGAAGGTTATAAAAGATGCGTTTCAGAGGCTGTTTCTGTGTACGGCAAGATTTTTGGTTGGCCCATGAAGGGGACGAATGGTATGGATACACAACGATATACGATAAAAGCTTGAAGCTTTCGCTTTGTTTCCTGACAAGCGTTGTAATCAAGCATGCGATTGGAACCTTAAATAATTGCCTTCTCATTCTTATTCATACCTCACCATTTTCAGATTTGTTGGTCGTCTGATTCGCACAAGTGACACTAAGTCTCATTGCTGATATGGCACCCAAATTATTGACCGTTGGTTCTTCTATTCATACACTAGAAGCAACAGATTTTTAGTTCATAAAACGTTCCTTTTTTTTTTTCTTTTTATTCCTCCCAAACATTAGTCAAAGCACAATATAGTTGATTCATTTGATCAGTAAAATAGTAGGCATAAAATTCACCGACCATTAAAAGACAAGATACGATATTAAATATAAACATTTTTTTAATAAAAATTTAAATATTAGTTTATCTCTGTTACTAGTAAATAACCTATTGAATTATATCTAATCACCAATGGTCAAAAAAATATATTTTTAGCTCAAGAAGACGTTTTTTTTTCTGAGCCAGGAAGTTTATATAATATTGATCAAAGTCAACAAACTCGCTTGATCATATCAATGAGAAGACAATAGATTGTATTGCTGGCGGAAAAAAGATGATTAAATTGTGAATATTTCTCACTTTTCAAACTTTACTTTTCCAAAGAAATGTCAAGTTTTTAATCTGTTACAATCGTAAATTTAAGAAGAGAAAGGTAGGGAGCACGGTGGAGAGGGTAACACCAGATAGATTCTCGTGGAATGACGGTTGAAGGAGGGAAAGCGATGGTCAGTTAGGTAGTGGCCGTTTTGTTATGAGAATAAAACTTGTTTCTAAAATTTCTTCAAATATTGAAAATACCAAACTACCCTCCTCATCGCGCCGTGTATCAAACACGATCGTCTTCTTCCTTTGAGAACCCAGGCATATTGGACCATCCCTAGTGAGATAGAAGGAGACGTTCCCTTCATAAATCTAGGACCATAATCTTCTTCTTCCTCTTCGATTTTTTTTTTTTCATCCTTCCTTGTCGCTGATCCAATATGAACACCAGATCTGGGAAGAAAGGCGACAGGGCTTACAGCTCCGGCGCCCACTGTGGAGATCGTCACTGTAGACTAGGAGGTGACTGGTGAAGGCCGATGACCCCGTGTTTGCGGGAGAAAACTCAGGGTTGATTTTTTAAGGGCGATAGAGTCTTTTCCCATGAATCACATGGAGATCTGAATTCTCATTCATAGGGTCCACTCCAGCCGAGTACTTCCAACACAAAACATTGAAACAGTGTACGAAAACGACAGTGCAGCAGCGCAGAAGTTGAGGGTAATGCTTAGAGGGGCGAGATTTAAATGGGGAAGCCGGGGGTGCCACGTGGCAAGCAAAGGCTGATTCTTGGCATAAAGTCTATGGGCTTATCATGTTCCGTTCCGTGTAAGGTTGTCAGCGACCCCAAATGCATGGCCACCATGACATATCTTCCCAAGATATTTTGGCGGGCCCCACCTCAACAGGGCCAGGGCCCATGCCCATTTACGTTGCAGTGACTTCAGGCCCATTGTCTCCCTTTTCTTTTCCAATTGTGTGCCCCCCCCTTTTTTTGTCGCCGTGCGCTGTTTATTTCCCGCGCTTTGACATGTTTGGGATCTTCGTCGTACCCTTATCGACACGTAGCAAGAAACAATCTTCAAAGTGCTTTGGAGATTTACTTTTATTTTTTAGCAATAAAACAGTACAGTACTAGTACCTAGGAATTTCAGCACCAAAAAACAAAAGGTGCCGAGGAAAGACACGTCACGGTAATAATATTATTGGTCAGATATTATTAGTGGATTATAAGATATTTTCAGATCCAAATCGTAATTTGGAAAAGGGTCCATAATTTGACGAACTATTCGCATTTCCCAATAATGGTTGCCCAGAAAAAGCCATGCCTCATAATGACATCTATCTTCTTCATGGTGCATAAGGCTTTATGCATCTAATATGATAATGGGTCCATTTGGATAACCAAAAATGACTTTCAATCAGAATATACTTTGGAGAATGATTTTTTTCAGAATGCATTTTAACATAATATATTTATGTTTGAATAAACGTTAGATTCAGAATGTATTTTGACAAAATGTATTTATGTTTGAATAACTATTGAAGAATTGACTTTTGATGGAAAAATAAAATCATAAGAAAATTGAATAAACGAAAATATACGTAAATTACATGTCATTGAAAAGTAAAATTGTCCAACTAATATTAATATTACATAAATATTGGTTTGTAAAATCTGTACAATTTATTCTCTAATTGTATCACGACCACAAATCATTTGTGTTGAAGATGACATTACATTTGATAAAAATGACTCATCAGTATCATCATTATCAGTATCTTCAACAACAATACTTTTACTTCCAACCTTATAAAATCCAATTTCTTTTTGTATTGAATATTTATGCATAAAATTGAAAGTAACACTTTTGAGATATTATTTATTGCAAAAGTTGAGGTGCTATAGCATTTACTTGAGATGTTTTATCAATGTGATTTCATGCATATAGATAGTAGAAAAAAATGATGACAATTAAATTACACACACACTCCATGCATGCTTGAAATGATTTTGAGCTATTATTTACAAAATTTCACGTTGGAATCATTGATATAAAATAGGCGAAAATAGTTTTATTATTGGAAATAATTGGAAATTGATCCCACACATGCTTGAAAATGTTTTGAAATGACTGAATACAGAACGCTGGTTACTAACAGCAATACTATTAGTCATTGGCGCGTCATGGTTAATTATGAGCTCACTTGTTATTCGTGGGTGTTAACTCACGCTTGTTACTCGCAGGTGTTATACCTGCGCTTGTTTCATGGCTCCGAACTGTGCTTGGTTATTTTCCCTCGTGAACTGCATGTTCACGCTAGTTTTGTGGCATCGAGCTGCATTTAGTTATTTACCCTCATGGACTATGTGTCCACATTTGTCATTCCGTTATGTTGAAATCCTACAAAAATGTGAAATTTGAGAATTTCCTTTTTTAAATCGGTTCTGTTTAACAAGTTGTTTTACTATATACTTGAGATTTTCTGAGTAATGAATTATTTTGGAGTTTTAATTATGAGTTGATTACATTCGGAAGAAATTAAGGTTTATTGTTATGTTATATATCGAAGTTAAATTTCTTAGATCATTTCCTACAAATTTATTAAATTTTATAAATGGGACGTTATTCATTGGAAAATTTATTTTAACTTCAGATAGCTCAGTTGACACTGTACCTCTAGTTGAGCAGTAAAAAACCTCGTTGTTGTTCATTTAGGTCGCTAACCTCTTTTGGTAGCTACTTGTCACGAGGCCATTACCCTCTCCCCAAAAAATGCATCTTTTGGGGAGAGGGTAATGACCCCGTGACAAGTGGTATCAGAGCCGACCCGCTCCTACTCCGATGTCCCGCCAAGCGCCCCTCGGGGTGTGGGGTAGGCAGGGGGCCCCACTGTGACGAAGGCGTCACAGGATTGGGTGGGAGAGGATGTCACGGGTGACTCCTTGGAGTCCCACATCGGATAAGTGTGGAGGGGTCCTGGGCTATATAAGCGTGGGTGCTGCACACCCCACCAGATGCATCTTTTGGGGAGAGGGTAATGGCCCCATGATATACTGCTTTATATGCATATATCTAAACCTATGTTTATATATTTCTTTTTAAGATTAGATGCTTCACGCATTCTATAAGCAACATCCATGTACTTTTGTTATATTTTGGGAAATATGTACATATTATGGTGGAGCATTACTCCGAATACTATTTTGAATTTTCATACCATTGTAGAACTTTCAAGACATCTGTCATGTAGGGGAGACTCTGCTGAAATTTCTACAGAAGTCTTAATATGTTAATAAGATAAACATGGCATGTTTTTACATCATAAAGAAAGTATATATTGTGTCATTTTGTACTTTGACAACTAACATACGTCGATAAATCAAATGCTTACGAAATGTAAGACCTTTCATAATCCGTGTCAATCACCTCTAAATTTTAGACCGTGACACTCTGATACCATGAAAGAGAAGGTATTGAGAGTGATGTGGCTTGGGAGTAAAATGAGAATGGTCAAAGTGTGAAAATGATTCGTACACTTCATTAATGGCAATGTACAATATATACTGGTTAATAACTAGAGGTAACTTAATTGACTATTGGTTAATATCTAACAGATTTAGTTACATTTATACATTCAGTTACTTTAACTAATTAGCTAACAGGGATTACATGCTTTTTTTAAAAAAAATAAAAATATTAAACCAATCATCATTATTGGTTTATTACTCGTTCTGTGATATCTACAAGTCAATCCGATAGAAACTAAAACGAAAATCCTAAATTATACAAAACTTCCCTAATTTTTGGTTACCCCTCACATCTCAAAATTCAAATTTAACCCCTTCCTAACTTTTTACTTAAATTTTTCATCACAAAATCCCGTAACTGTTATCCTTTGTAACGGAACTTCTACTTCAGATTAACAGACGGCCTGTGACATCCAACGTAGCATCATATGTAAGTCACTAATTTTATAAAATCCTAAACTTTGTCTAGTTGCAAATAACCCCTTGACATTTCAAAAATTAAATTTAACCCATTGAAGTCTCAACTTTTAATATTAAATCACTTCCCTTATTTTTTTTATCTTAATGAATTCAATAATATTATTGTCACTCCATCTGGTACTAAGTAGAGGGCCCAAAATTTAATTGTATGCCTTATAAGTAGGAGTGAAAGCCTTCTCTCCCTGGACATGTAAATAAGATCCAGATTATCATTTAAGCCAATCAAATTATACATTTATTATGTACTGTTTCATGTGAGATGGAAGTCCTCAAGCATCCCAAGTCATATTCGGAAAATATAGGGTTGGCAATTGATTGATTCTCTTTGTATTGGTTGGCTGATTGACTCATATAATCTAGAAAAAACAACAGTTTTTTCCGGACAATTTTTTCTTGAAAAAATTATTTAAATATTGCGATTACCAGTCTTGATTTTGAGATGTGTTATGGAGATATATTGATTTTAGAACTTTCAATTCGGATTTGAAAAGTTGACATAGAATTATTTATAAGAGGGATTGCATGGAAGTAAAGAAAATACACTTGGTAGTATGTTCCACAAATTCATATCCAAGTTCCATTGCTATAACAATCCTTGTGAAAAAAATGGAATCTAATCTAATAATCTATTGAGAGTATATCACTATTCACCAGACCTTAAATAGTGCCGTATAGATCCCCATTACTGGAAGCCACTCACTTTATGACCCTCAAACAGCCCACCAAAATGTGGTCAGAATTATAACATGTACGTTTACTTTTTTGGCTGGAACATGTATGATTTATTTATTTATTTTGGAATGTGATCGAAGTGAAAAGGGTGTTTGTTTAGCAGATGACACAGCCAACAGGATCTTGTTGTACAGTTGTGACACAATAATAAGGGTAAGGAGGATCAATATAAGCATGGCAGACACAGGGCACTGGTTCTGGTTTTTTCCCTTCTTTCTTAGGTTCTTCCTTCTTAGGTTCTTCTTTGGGTCCTACCGACACTATTTCTGCCTCAGAAAACTTCCTCAGCTTCCCCGCCAATTTCACTGGGTCTATGCCTCCCACCACCGTCATCTTCTTCTCCTTCATGTCCACTGATATTGAATCCACCCCTGCTCATTTCAAACTCAACTTTTAACATATGTGTATACATATTAACTATATTTGTTTAAGGATTCAATTTTTGACTGAACCCTTATAATATATTGCAGACTCTAACAAGATTTCAGTTTGTTGGAGTGATGATTAGCAGAAGCAGAAGAGGATGAAGGAACAAGTTACTGTTGTATCAGTTAAGAACAGAGGACATAGAACAAGAAGAAACGCACATATATATAGAGGATACCTTGAATGCCAGAGACAATCTTCATAGCTTTCTGCTTGATTTTGTCATCGTGTAATCCCACCTTCAACACTATTTTCTGTTAACCAGCAATTCAAAGTACCATTAGGAACCAGACAAAGGAGAAAGCTCAGGCTCAGAACAGAGAGGAAGGTTGATTGGGTAATGCGAGAGAACAGAGCGAAAAACTCTGATCAGAGATAAATGATTCTAACCTGCATGGTTGATGGAGTGTTGAAGAAGAATTAAAGACAAGAGGAGGAGGAGGAGATGACGACGACTTATATTGGTGTCATGACTTGCGACGCTAAGATGAAGTTGTGGGATGAGGCAAACAAGATTGCAGGGAGATTTTTATAAAGGGAAGGTGGACAGTCACACACGCCGGACAGGACAAGTCAACACCTAAGTCAATGAATAGGCTTCACTTTGAATTTTCCAACACGCAAATTTCCTTTTTTCTTTTTTCCAAAACCTTTTTGAGCGTTGACTGGTTGTTTACGTTGATTTTTTTCTTAAATCCACAGTAACATAAGTATTAATTATATACCTCCTCTAATACTTTGTATTAACAATAACAATTTAAATTTAAATAAACCCTTAAAATTAGTTACAAATAATAAATGTGCAAGAGATATTTTTTTAAACTTGCCCTTATTTACAAAGATGATAAGTGAAAAAGAGAATAAATGAAAAAAAAAAAAGATGAGAACAAATGAGTGGCGGAAAATATGAAGACATATACAACTAATTGATGATAATAAAAAATGCATCAAATTTTTAGATAAAACAAAATTATTGCTTATGTATAGTACCAATCACATAAGAAAGAAAGTTGCTTATAAATATAACTGAAGCAAATATTATAAATTCTTACCAAAACCTAATTAATGATGTAACTTGTGCATAAGACCGCAAAGTTTTAGAATGAGTATATTATTATATATTGGGTTTACATAATTATTATATATAAATAAGTAAGGCTGGAAGATAATTTTATTTTTATGTGATAACTTTGTGATGCTAATTGATATCATTAAGGTGAAATTAAAAGAACCCCATGAATTTTTGAGGCTGTTGCATATATTCCCTCTAATATTTGAAAGTTTAAATTTAACTCTCATGACCTGTCAGTTTATTATTATGGACACCTCTCATTAATTTTCCATTATCTTTTTTACAGAAATCAACACGTCATATAACGGAAGACGCATCATATCCTATCAAGTTAATAATATACAAAACTCTCTTGAACTTTAGTTTAATTACATATAACACCTAACGTTTTAAAATTTTAATTTTGTATAATTTAGCCTATTATTAACAATTCAGATGTAATTAGCATTCAATTCTAAACACATTCGG
>QFDD01008856.1:0-13771 GCA_006871305.1 Vachellia collinsii | reverse complement strand
TTTAGAGAGAGAAAATCAAGAAGAGAGTGATTTAGATCAATCAAATGTTACAAAACAACTTCTCATGTAATTTGCAACATTTTGGCATTTGGTTTGAAGTGATTTGAGCTCATATTGAATTTTTGGCATCAAACCCTTGTCTTGGCTGCTGGGTGAAACTGATCATGCATGGGGATGAAAGTTTTTATCTTGTTAAATGATTGGAAAATGGTCTAGGAATGATTTTATGCATGTGTGGGATGATAGAAAGTGAAAACCACACTTGCTGAAATTTTCTGTGCATTTTCGGATTTCTGCTGTTCATGGGAGAAGGAGTGAGTTTTTGATGATTTTGATGCTTCCAATGGATTTAGAAGGAGAAATTGTGTAGGGTAGAAGTGTGAAAGCAAATTTGGAAGCATTAGAATCAAAGTTGAAAAATTTGGAAGTTTAAGGATTGAAATTGCTAAGATTGAGTTTTTTGGACTTTTAGTTGTTATAATGCCTTGGAAATGACTTATTGTTGATGGCCAATGCATCATATTAAATGTAGGAAGTCCAATTGCTAAGGGGAGAATTTGAAAAGCAAGAGGGAAGAGCAAAAATCACAAGGCAAAGTTAAGAAAGCAAGGTAGCAAAAACTACTAACCCTACACTAATGTTAGCATTGATCATTGTTTATTATTTGTGCCTTATTGTAAGTTAAATTGTTGATATTTGAATGTGTGATAGTATGACTTAACATGCCATGATATTTTGAGAAATGTTTGAAAACATGAGCATCACATGTTCATGCATCACTAGCCAAATAATAAATGATGATCATGCATTTGGTGAGTGTGTTGGTGTTTTTGCTTTGGAGATTTCTATGAAATCTCACCCTCCCATAATAACACCTTATAAGAAAAAGTTCCAAGAACAAAGGCAAGGAACCACAAGAGTAAAGGTGGGTGATTTTCAAATGCAAGGGAATGCTTATTCAAGTGGAATGTAGTTTCATGTTGCTTTTAGGGATTTTGGAAAAATTGTATGTTAAACTTATGCACTATGAAGCATGATGTATGTGCTGTGTAAATAGGCTAAGCATGCTAGATTATCATGTAAAAGTATTATATGTATTGATGAGAGGAAGGTGAGCATGCAACAAGCTTTAAAAGGGTCCAAAACACTTATCAATGGCTAAACTTAAGTTGAAGGTAAAATAGGGAAATTGAGATCCAAATAGTTTGAAATTTTCCAGAAAAATACTACACATCCCAATATTTAAAATGAGTCAAATTGTATTAAAATTGGATGTTTAGCCAGAAAGTTATGATTTTCCAAAGTTAGAGGAAAAATCTGGAAAATTGAAAAATGACCACATGAACAGTGGAATTTCACGAATTAAACTATATTAATTGGCCAATAATTTGGACAAATTGATATGTTTTTTCCTATAGTAAATTCCGTAAGCTTCATTTAGAGACTTGAACCACTTCAATTCGATTTTTCTAGAATTAGTTATGAATTTTCAAAGTTGGCTCAAAAATCTGGAAATTTACCAAGTGAATAGTAACTTTGGTAAGTTTTTAAATTTTGTTGTTTTGGCCAATTTCATGTATGGAAGATAGGTAAGTGGTTCAATTCTGGTTTCTAATGAGGTATTAAGAGATTATTAGTGAGGTGTGACAGCTATGATCGGATTTGTGACTGGGGTGGCCTAAGCTTGAACCATATGAACAAGTCTCCTTGGCCATAAGATAAAAGGCTTCACAGCATCACCCACAGTTTTCACTTCATCCATGGGGATTAGGAGCATTTGCAATAATGACCTCTTCGACCACAATTCTTACTTGATCATCTTGTAGTTGTGTGTGGTGGAAAGTTGGCCCCAAGTCATGAATGCTACCTTACGCTACTAGCTGTCTTGAAGGATGCTCAACATACATATCACAAGGTTCACCATTTAGAATGGCGTGACCCTCTAAGGTATGCCCAATATTAGAACAAGTCTCTTTAGTACTTTGAAGAGCTATAGGCATCTTGGGGATACTTATCTCCTGTTTAGAGCTCATCATAGACATCATTTCATCCTTATCTTGTTCATTCAACCTTCTAATTGAGCTTCTAACCTCGCTTCTAATTTTGCAGATACTGAAGCTTCTGTCTCTGCCCTCACCTTAGCCAACAAAGCATTCATCTCATCCTTTGGCACCACACTTGAGGGATAGTAACAAGTAGGTCACCCAAAGTAGTCCCTTAAGCCCACCCCACCTCCAACTCCCCTTACTCACCTAGTGTAATTTGACTTCCCCACAGCAGCAGTCAAAATATCATTCCGCCCATCAGGCTTGAAGGTTCCGGCAACTTGATTTTATTGAATTTCTTCCTGTGACATATAGATAACAGACATAAGAATGAATATAGTTATGTTTCTAAACCAAAGAATTTGCATACTTACAATCTGTTCAGCAATTAAATGAGCACGTTCGCTTGTATAATGCCCACTTTTTTTTTGTGTGAGCGTATTTCCATCTATCTTCACGACGGATGGGAGATGGTGGAGAAATAATGGTAGAAGGATCAGATTTAGCTTGATCTTCCAACCTCTTTCTCTTGGCAGTCAACAAATCTTTCTCAGCCTTTGCATAGCCCCCTCGAGACATTGTGTGGGGGCAATCATTCTTGCGACCATGCTCAATTGCTTTAACCCTTTTTTCAAAAGCTTGTGGTGTAGTTCAAATTCTATAGAATTCTTCCCAAGTGTCCTCATCAATAAAGGGGTACTTGCTGCAAGGAGTAGGTTGAGGTTCACCATCTTTCACCTCATTATGCACATAATGGCGAGCTAGATGTGTCTTGAACGCTCTCCAACATGTGCAACAATAGGACAATGTCTTGTGCTTCAAGGTCTCATTGTCAAGAACATCGTAAGTGAGTTGTAAGATTTACCATTCACATTATTAGTAACAAAATAATATTATTAAATGTTTGTAAAACTAAGAAAAATGTTTTATAACAAGATTGTGTCCCAAATATTGTACTTCACATGACCTGAAACATTATTCCACTCCTCCTCCAAGATACTTGGCTTTTTGCGCGCTAGGAGGCCAAGATAACTGATATACCTGGTCGCGTTAGGCCCAATAGGTTTCCAATACTTATCGAATTGAATTGATATCTTCTGCCCACTATTTCGATCTTCAGTGACCTTCTTCAATCTTGTGCCACTTCTACCCCTCCTCTGTGTGGATTGGCTACTAGACGCAATCGGCATATTGCTAGGGCCACCTTGACTGTCGCTAGGCCAACTATGGTCCTCCATGTTCCTGCTTATATAATAATATAAGGTAAGTTACTTAAATTAAAATAACATCACATGAAATAAATAAATGAATAATTTTAACATAATCTAAATAGAAGTAACAAACTTTATAACTATGATGAAATGGAAAGACCAAAGTTTATCAACAACAGACTTTGATGAAGAAATGAACTATATTCAGTTCATTCTAGACTTTATTGTTTGAAAATAGAGATAAACTATATTTTCTTCCAATTGACCTTTATAACTATCTAAACAATTGATTATGAAGAAAAAAAGGAACTACAGGAATACATGTTTATCAGGCATTACGAGCAAATCAAAATATGTGGGAGATATATTTTGTACTGGTTTGATACCCAAAGCACAACCAATTCAACAAACTAGCACTTGCAAGACCAACACAATCTAATTAAAATCTAATTGAAGAACAAAACAACAAAGTTATAATTTGAAAAAAAAAAAGCCTATGCTAATATAGATTAAAATATAATTAAATAACTTACAAAACAAACGAACAGGACAACGATGGCAACAATGGAAGCACAACAGTGGCGGAAGAACAACAATGGAGAGCACGACAGCGATCGCGTCAAAAATCAGTGCATGCACGAGGGCGGCGACAATGGAGACTCAGCACTGAAGGATTTTGAAGTTGGGGATTTTAGAGCTGAGTGAGGAGGAAAGGACAATGGTGACAATAATGGAAGCATGACAGCTAGTATGTGCGGTCTAGAAACTACACTTTCTCGATCGCACCTAGTATGTGCGGTTTAGATTTGTCCCTTTGTAAACAGCACCTTTTTTATATGCGGTTTAAATGAGTTTAAATATGTTCACTTTATTACAAAAAATAGAACCACTCGGCCATGTAACCTCAAAAAGCTGAGCTTTTTCTCCCCCGTGTTCAGCTTTTCCTGTGTTGAGCTTTCAATTCCTCAGCTACTTCCATGCCTGCCCTTACCCAAAGTACGCCGCTTCTCTCCTCCCCCTGCACCCCTACATTCTCGCCAGTGGCACGCTTGTACTACTCAACCCGTATGTGAAGTTGCCTCACCTGTCATATCTGCTCACCCGTGAAGTTTATCGTTCTCTAGCTCTTCTTCATCGAGTCCGTTGCTCTCAACATCTATTTATGATTTCGCGCTCCCCACCTTTGACTCTCTCATCAAATCGGCCTCACCCACAGTGCAGAGGCCACCGTCGTCGTCTAGGCATGCCTGGCCATCGATTGCTCACGTCTTTCTTGCACAAAGAACGCACGCTGGCTAGCTTCACAAGTACAACACGTTACCTGCTTTAGGTGCTCCAATCTGTCACTCCTTGGCTCATTCGGTTCTTCTTCCCCAATTTTGTGGTGAGTTTGAGGTTTTTTGCTTCAGCATTGTGTCTTCTTTGTCAAACATTTTCTGATTTTGGCAACGATTTTCTAATGTGGTGAGTTTGAGATGTTTGGTGATCTGTGTCCATCATCGTCTTCTTTATCGCGTCTGGGTCAGCTGGGCATGCATGTTGGAAATTGCCTTGTCAGTTGAGTTGGGTGTCGATCAACCAGAAACGAGGGGCCTTCATTTGCAAAACAATTTCCAAGGGAAGAAGTCAAGCATTAGCCACATTTGTTGTCTCCCATGTCCCTGACCTATGTAATGTGTGTGAGTTTACAACTGTGTGTGTGTATGTGTAAACTGGTCCGAAGCATGAAGGGAGCATTAGTGTGTGTGATGAATCTAGAACCAAGAACCCCCCAACTGATAAGGTAAAATTTGTGGAAGTTCATTTTTTGTTTGAGTAGAGTGCATTGAAAAATCGTCTATGGCTACTGAGTAAAATGCATAGTTGGGTTTTGTAGGATTAGTTTTTATTTTGTAATCTGAATTTTATAAGTATTTATTTATTAGTTGGGATCATTAATTAGAATGCACTTCCATGAGTTTATGTTTTGACTGATTTTTTTTTCCCATTTCACTTGAACAAAGCTTGGGAGTTAAATGTTTATATGTTGGGATTTTTTTAAAATCTCAATTTTGTTAAAGGTTGAAGTTAAATGTTTATGTTTTCACTAAACTTTTTTTTTCCATTCCACTTGAATAAAGCTGCGAGTTAAATGCTTAGTTGGGATTTTTTAAATTTTCAATTTTGTTTAAGATTGAAATTAAATATTTTGGGATTTTTGTCACCCTGGGTATACGAAGATGGCAAAATGTGGAAGTAAGATTAGGTAAATTGTATTAAGAGGCCCACGTTTTGGCTTCAAACTTTGGGGGACCATTGAGCATTTCATTTTTGCACAGCACAGATTGAACTTATTTTTTTTTTTCACTTCCAATTGAACTACATGTTTTGAACGTCTCATTTTGGTTATTTGTTTTCACTTGATTGGGAGGGTGGAGTACCTCTTGTTTGTAAATCGCATCTTTTTTTTAGTTATTATGCTCATAATTAAGGTTTTCTAATTTTTATGAATTACCTAATTAAATTTAATTTTAAATATAACTTGAAAGCATGTTGGATCCGTTCGGCTAAACTAACTCTACTTAAGCGTCGCATTAATAAGTTTTATTTAATTAGTAAACGACATAACAAAATAGTGTAAAAATGTACTTAGTAAAAGATTTCAATATTTAGGGAAAATAAAAAATATTTGCGTGCATTAAAAAGTTCATATCCAGAATTGAGGTGAAGATTGTGTAGCTATTATGAGTTTTGTGCTTTTAAGTTATGACAATTAAACGCCGTATTTCATGTATAGCATAATGAGTAACAATAAGGTGAAAGCCTTATGGGATACGAACACCACGAAGGTGTTAATTGACTTATGCCTCACGCAACTCAATGCTGGACGGCGGAAGACTAGTACCTTCAAATAGTGTCAGCTGGGAAGAAATTGTAAGTGGATTTACTGCACAGACACAAAGAGTCTACTCTAAAATACAACTAAAGAACAAATATGACTCCCTACGAAGGGAGTATCAATTGTGGGATAAGCTGCTGTTGGATGGAATGTGGAGAGGAAGACTATCGATGCCCCTAACAATTGGTGGGAGAAGAAGATTTTGGTAATGAATTAGCTCAGTTATTGGTAATTATGGTTTTCCCCTGTCCTAGATTTGGGTAACTAACGTAATTTTATTGCTTTTGAATATGCAGGAAGTTTCTAGATATGAAAAATTCAGGTTACAGGGACTCCAATTCCATGATGAGTTATTCTAGTTATTTGGAGGTGTGGCAGCCACAAGAAGAAGTCAGTGGGCGCCTTCTAGTTCTGCACCACCACCTCAGTCCACACCGCCAGTTGACTCAAAAGAAGGGTCTGCAGATAGTCATGATTTAGAGGGGCCAAGAACTGGCGTGAGTGCGGGGATGCAGTATGTGAACTTCAATGACTTAAGCAGAGGTAGTGGAGGGTGGAGAATGAACACATCAGATAAGGGTGGAGGTGGTAGCAGATCGAATGTGTCACTGGGGGTTAATATGGGTGATGCCATTCAGAAGAAGGGGCCTGCATCTAAACAAATGGTGAAAGCAATGGAACAGATGGTAGAGGAAGCACATTTAGATAGGATGGAGAGGAGAGAACGATTTGCCAAGAGGGAAGAACGTGCGACCAAGGAGGAAGAACGTGCTGCCAAGAGGGAAGAGACATCAATTGGAGCTATCTTGTCTCATTTAGAAACAATTGAGGAAATTGTTTCTGATGAAGACTTCTTCGTACGATGTACCGACCTCCTCGAACGAGATCAATCAGTAAGGGAAGCGTATGCCGCATGGAAGAATTCGAAGGGTAGATTGTTGCCCTACCTTGGGCGAAAATGTTATGGCAATAATATGTAGATTTTAAGTACTTATTGTTGTCGTACTCTCGTATGTCTTAAGTCCTTATTATTCGCTGCCACATAACAGTTATATTGTATGGGTGGATTTATTTTAGTATTTGAAAATGCTTGCATGAAAATTTATTGTACCACGATTTGAACTTACGGTTCCATGTGCTCATATGTATATCAACAGGTAGAAAACAAGTATGGATGACGAACATTCACATGTTGAAGATTCAGACATTGAAGAGCATTATACCAGCACACAACAGAGGCTTCAACGTGCAACTACACTTGGAGCTACATATGCTGGCTTATATTTATGTCACGAACCACGATTAAGCAACGGTTATTTTGGTCAAGCATGGGTGGATTCAATAATAGGGGGTCATCCCATCAGATGGTATGAAATGTTCAGAATGGAGACACACGTGTTTTACTAACTTTGTGCTACATTGCAACAACATGGTTTGAAAGAAACAAGAGATACGCAAGTTACCGAAATGGTTGGGATTTTTTTGCATACCGTCGGCCATGTGGTGGGGAACAGGGTGGTACAAGAAAGATTCCAATGGTCGGTGGAGACAATTAAAAGGCATTTTCATAGTGTTTTGGATGCATGTTGTGCGCTTTCCACATCAATCATCAAACCGCAGGATCTAACCTTTTCAAACATTCATACAAAAATCTGAAATAGTACTCGCTATTGGCCTTTCTTCAAAAACGCTATTAGAGCTATTGATGGCACGCACGTTGCATGTGTTGTTCCCGCATCTGAGAGAATTAAATATATTGGAAGAAAAGGCATCCCAACACAAAAAATAATGGCAACTTGTGATTGGGATATGTGCTTCACATTTGTTTTAGCTGGGTGGGAAGGTTCTGCACATGATGCGTGGATATTTGATCATGCAATTATAACAGCTTCAATGAACTTTCCCTACCCACCCAGAGGTATGCTTTAGAGTTGCTATGTGTTTTTCATATTCACGTAAAAAACAATGATTGACATATATTATTCTATGTAAAACAGATAAATATTATTTGGTGGATGCAGGCTACCCAACACCTAATTGATATCTTGGTCCTTACAGATCTGAGCGCTACAATCTCCCAGATTTTCGTAGATCAAACAGATATCAAAATCAGAATGAGATGTTCAATTTTCACCACCCAGCCTAAGGTGCACGATAGAAAAGACGTTTGGAATGTGGAAGAATAAATTCACTATCTTACAAAAGATGGGTAGATATAACTTCATGATACAGGTGAAAATTGTGTGTGCCATGATGGCCATACATAATTTTATTAGAAGAACATCTAATTCTGATACTGACTTCATGCACTACGATGATGAACATCGTTTCGAAGTGGACGATAATGGTGGTGATAGTGAAGACAATGAATTTCCAAGTTCTCAAGTACGGCCATCAATATCATCTTAATCCAATATGTCTCGTCTTCACCATACAATAAGAGATGAAATAGTTCATTATCTTTGTGACCAGTAGGCATATCTTGTATAGATATTATTATGTGAATGTTGTAACTAAAATCTTTTATAATTTTGCAATGTACAATATTTGATATGTACAATCACAAATATATCTTACTTAAAATATCATTTAGTTTTTTTGTGAATATTTATAGGTGTGATTTTACATATTTTAAGTAAATAAAAATAATTTTTAAAAAAATATTAATTATAAAATTTATTCAATTTAACAAATATTTTAGCTTTTGGACTGGAGAAGGTGGGCGAAGATTTTGCAAATACTGGGTGCCGAGGATAATGGTGGAAGGTTTAAACTTGGAGAGGATGGAGCGAGCTAGGGATCAGAGTTGCTGGAGTGTCGAAGGGTGGAGGGGGTAAAAGGATCAGCGGATATAATTTAAACCAATGAGATCTCGAGAGGGGAAAGGGAAATTTTTAAGAGCCCAGGCTCTGCCTTTTCTGCCTAGGCTCCGGGGCCCTCAGGCCATTGCATGGTTTTGTACAGAGAGGGAGAGAGCCTAGGCACTCAATACAGAGCCTAGGCTCTGGAGCCCTTAGGCCGTTGCATGATTTTGCACAAAGAGGGAGAGAGCCTAGGCAAGAATATGGATTTGCCTTTATCTGGTAACTCTATATATGTTGAGATATTCCTCACTAGCTGATATTAGTTTGTTACTAATTTTTAGGAATTAGTTACAATTTGAAAATAAATTAATAGAGTTTGATTCTATCTAAGTTTGTTCTTATTTTTTAGCCATGTATTTGTTGATTTAGTGGATGTTCAGTTAGTTACATAGCTGTTGATTCATAGGAATTTAGCAGATTTTTTTAATTAAAATGTCTTTAAATACTCACTTTGCAGATTGAATAAAATCATCATCCTTAGAAATTTTTTCCAGTGTTCTTTCTTCTCATGTTTGTTTCGGTTCTTTTTCTAAACCTTCAATATATGTTAATTTAGACATCTCACCTGAGTTGTGAACTAAGGTATACATATGTGCATGCCTTTGCATTCTAACAAGAACTATTTGCATTCATTTGAAATTATTGTGCTTGCAGTGATCATTTTGCCAAGTTCATGCAAACAAGTCAGATTTTATTGGATTGACTTTACTGCTTGAATTACAGTAGTTTATGATTTCAGTGCTTATACAGATGCTTTGCGCCCTTGATAGGTTGTTGACAGTGGTCATGTAGTCACTGAAGGGGCATCAATTCAAAGATATCTTGGATATTCTAGTAACTTTGTAACATTAGGTGTTGCATATTTATGCTTATTATTTGAACCTTGAGACATATCAAGGGGGAATGAAATTTTTGGATGCCTCAGACTCTAGTTGTCCCAATGTATTGCTTATCTAACCTTACAGATGGCATTGTTGTGTTGTATAATTTATGCTTATTTGGTTTAGTTTAGTGAATTCTTAATGAAAGATATGTTTTTGGTATTAACATTGATTGCTTCTAGTTTTTAATACATTATAAGATTTATTCAAATTTATTTCATGATGAAAGAAAATATGTAGGCACTTTTTGGATTTGAAATCTGAAAAATGCCTATATTTATTTCTTTTAAGAAAATGCACTTTTTAGACAGCACGTAAGACGTGCGGTCTAAAAAATCAGCTTTTTAGACCGTACAAACACTACATGCAGTCTAAAAAGAAGATTTTTAGAGACTTTTTACTTCATGCTGTCTAAAAAGAAAATTTTTCAAACCGCATCTATATGCGGTCTAAAAAATATATACTTTCTAAATTGCTCTTATCTAAACCGCACCTATATGCGGTCTATAAGGTCTTTTTTATGCGGTTTAAAAAGCATTTTGCTCAAGGGCATCTATCCTCTTGATGGTCCAACCTTGTTGCTTCTCGAATTGTTCCCTTTCACAATGAAGCACCCTCACAGCATAAGCAATGCCACTAGTAAGGGGCCTCTCAAAAGCAGAAAGAGAAAGTGTCTTACAGTAGTGAACCATTAACTCACGGACAGTGAAACAGAAAGAGAAAGTTTCATAAAAAACAAAGAAGAAGAAGAAAGTGGGCCACCGGGAGCTAGAAATGTGGTTTCCTCTTGATGCATTTATGTGTAAGCTGCTGGCTGGACCATCCTGCGGTGACAAACGCATAGCCACTAACACACTTTCTCCAGCGATAGTGACAGTCGCCGTTGAAAGCCCGACTTTCAACGGCGACAAACTTGGTCGCAGCTGAAAGTCGGGCTTTCAGTAGCGACACGACAAACTTGGTCTCAGCTGAAAGTCGGGCTTTCAGTAGCAACAATGGGCATCACCGCTAAAAGTTAGCCATTCAGCGGCGATAATGGGTGTCGGGCTGAAAGATCGACTTTCAGCAGCGACATTCTTTGTCGCCGTTGATAGTTATCGGCGATGAGGTTTTGTTTTGTAGTGTAATGAAGTTATTGAAAGCATAATTGAGCTGTGTAGCTTTGAGAAGATGAACGAATTAGAAGTCAACAAGAATGAAAAATACTTGCAGCTGTATGAAAACAGGGACATCTTTAGGAAAGGTGAAGTAGGAGATTGGGTTAATCATTTTTCACCTTGGATGGTAGAGAAATTGTCTAAAGTAATTGAAAAGAAGTCGGATGGGTCTGGCTTATCTTTTTGACATTGCTCTATTGATGGGATTAACATTAATTAGATTTTGGATTTTTGTTTTATTAAAATCTCTTAGTTCTGGATTTAAATTTGGTTTGAATAAATTTAATCTTTTATACTATTTTAGAATATTTTTAGTCAATTCTCAATTTTCTAGAATATTTCTTTCTAATTGCTAGCATTAGGGTTACAACTTATAAATATGCATTTAAACATTCTGATTTGTACATATTGATTGTGAATTGAATAAAACACAGACTGGTGGTTTTCGAGCGGTTGTGTTTTTATGTTATGTATCTGAGGAGTTGTGCTTCAGTGTATTATCGTAAGCTATCAAATTGAGTCGAAGCTGTTTTTCTTATATATGTACAAAAAATGTGTGTCGGGCCATTTGTAGGGCATCATTTGGGTTTGATCTTAGTGACATAACATGCTTTATGACAGTATTTTTTTTCTTCTATCCATAATAATATTCTGTACTGTGCCCACTTGAATCTTTAATATTACATGGTTATTAAGCTTGCAACTTGTTTGAGTTTAGAAGTTTAAGTTGTTTTCGTGATTCCTTTAAGTGGGCTTATTTAAATGAACATTGAAGAGAGTGGCCGGGGGGTGTGTTGTTTTGTTGACATTAGATTGATGCAGTGAAAATATAAGAAGAAATACTCATAAACTCCCCAAATGCCATACCATTCATGATTTACCCAATAAAAATATTTCAAACGTCTTCTATTGTAGATTTTATATCCTATAAATTTCTTCTAATTATTTCTCTTTTTCCATAACCCATTATAATATATATTTAATATGGAAAAAGAGAAATAATTAAGAGAAATTTATGGAATATGAGATCTCCATAGAGGACATTTGGAACATTTTTATTAAATAAAGAATGGATGACATGGTACTCCGAAAATATGTAAGTATTTCTCAAATATAAATGCCTAAATTGGTTTTAATGATGTGATAACAGCCAGAGCAATCATTGAACTGATTGTTGCATCCATTCTAAATTAATAGTGGCTTTAATATTCATTGTTATGGATTGTTGAATTGTAATTTTGACTGATGAATGTAAATGTATATCAAAACAGATCTTAACAAATAGGCTTGTTGGCAAAAATTAAAATTTTTGTGTGTGCCGAATAGTAGCACAATTTAGTGGCATACTAAAATTTGCAGTAAGTACACATTAGAAAAGCATTAGTAGCGATGTATGTGGTGATACCCGAATCTCTTCTCCAATTTTTTGATCTCTTTTTCTGAGTTTTCTACGTTTTCTGTTTGAATAGTTATCCACATCATCATCACCCTTAGTTTTATTTCTTTATAGTTTCACCAAGACATTTGTGTGTGTGAAGCCATTGTCTTAAAAGAGATTTTCACTGTGAGGTTAGAGATTGGAATTGCAATGCTTTGCCAAGAAAGAGTGTGAATTGTTCCAATTGGGATAGAAAGAGCTAACTTTCACAATATGATGAATCAAGATTTGAATTCTTGTTATAAAATATATTCATATTTAGTGCTTAATAATGTTTTATATATTATTGCATCCAATAGAAGGATACATGTATTTAGAAAAAGAAGTGGAAATTGTAAATGATGAAGGTATACTATATCTAATTTAATTAATTGATATCATATCAATTAACGATTTACATTATCAATTGGTTCCATTTAAAAAAAAGTCCTATTCAGATTTAATAATACTTTTAATATAGGGAAAATCCTTAATAAATCCAGTTGAAATACATAAATTCTAATTTAGGCCTACACTTTTATTGTAACATCCTAAATTTTATTTTTGGTGCTTTAATTATAATTAAGAAAATAATTATTTGTGATAAAAGAATTCATTAGATAATTATAAATTTGTTTTCAAAATAATAATAATAGTGAATAGTGAAAATAAATAATATAATATTATATAATTATATTATAAGAAAAGAAGAAAAACGGAAGAAGAAGGAAAAAAAAAACAGATGAACAGTGTCAGCAGTGAATAGTAAAATGAATAAAATAATAATATATTATATTATATTATAATAATATAATATATTATATATATATATGTAAAGAGTGACGGAGTGAGGATCAGAGTGGAGAAGTCACGGGAGGAAAAGAAGGAAAAATAAATAAATAAAAAATAAAAAAAATATATTATTATATTATATTATATTAATAAAAAGAAGAGGTCACGGACGAAGGTTGAGTTCACGGGATGGGGAGGAATAAAGTAAAATAAAATAAAATATTATTATATTATTATAATATATTATATTATATTATAATAATATATTTTATTAATCAAAAGGAATGAAGGAAGCAAACGAACCGTGTGCCGTGGCTATATATATACACCCATGCATTCTCTCATTCTCTCCATAGTCGTGAAGGAGGAGAGAATGAAGAGAGAAGGAGTAGAGCATTTCTGATTTCAATACGTTGGGATAATTTAGGTAACTAAAATATCTTCTTTTCAATAAACTTCCTTCATAAAAGTTGTTCTATGTATTTTTATCTTTCTAATGGTGTTAATTTTATTCTTATCAGAAGAA
>QFDD01008852.1:0-10250 GCA_006871305.1 Vachellia collinsii | reverse complement strand
AATAGAGATATGTTATGAGAAGGTGGGAAAGCTGAAACAGTAAAAGATGGAGCGGTAGGGATAGGTGACGCAGTTAGGATTTGGGCGAAGGATGATGATTGATGAGATGAGTTGCGGCTTTTCACGTGAGGCGGTACACTGTAGCCACTGACTCCCCTCTGCCTCACCCTGCGATGCATGTTGGGTTGGGATGTGGCTCCTTCTTTGTTGCTTTTATGTGATTTGATTAATTCAAAGCAAAGCAGAGGCGGTTGGGTTTGGGTTGTACCAATTCAAACTTCCCTCACTGCGCTCGCTGCTTTTTGCGTACACCACACCCTCCCTTATTTCTCTGGGGCACCTCTGATTTCAAATAATGCAACACTACACCTGCATCTTAAAAATTCACATTCATCCCCCATTAACATTAATTCATATCCTTATTCATTAATTAATTACCCTCTTCTTCTTCTTCTTAGAATGACAACACTCCCGGAGTTTTGTAGTGGATCACATAGTTTAATATTAGTTCATTTACATTATATATATATATTCTTTTGTGCTCGTATTAACTTACCATCCAAATGATCCTCATATCATGTTTTAAGGACCTGATAAATTCTGCTTTTATGTTTGTTTTATATGACTGAGTGCAATAGCCAACTACCGCTCAAATATTTTTTATGTTGATTAATTACCATCTTCCTTAATATTGATATTTTTTTTAACGGATCAAAATGCTAATTGACATTTACTAGTTATACAAAAGATATTTTAGACGCTTAGCTTTTTTTTTTTTTTTTAAAAATGATTTATTCTTCAGAAATTTTAATCAGGAAAATGCTACTGGTATCTAAAGTTCAATAGTCATGATTCCAAAAATATTTTTTAATCGGTAGTTTAATTTTTTTTGCCTAACAATTTGAAATTTTAACTGTAATTCTTGCCACAATAATTCACTGAAAGCGCACGAATCAGGACGTGAGAGTGATATCAACCGTACGTGGCTGCACTTGCATTGCATTGCAGGTTGCCGTAGCAGCAGGCCGGTCGGAACCTTTTGGTGTTCAATTAATAGTAACAATTATTTTTCATACATTTAATAATTATTTGTATATGATTATGATCATGATCAGATAAAATAATTTTTGGGTAAGAATTTTATCAATAATACCAAAAAAAATCAAATTCAATTGTTAAAAAAATCGGCTCTTGTATTTTTGGTCAAGAATTTTATCAATAATTATATACTTTATTAGTGTATATATACCATGTCATTTATATCTGATAAGTGAATATTTTGTAATCAAATAGATATAGATTTTAGATATATTAGATCATATTTGTTTATATTTTATATCTGTTTTATTTATTTTATATGATTCTCTTATAAATCTGGGTGTTAAAATAAAAAAAAAGTAATATTTCTATCAAATATATTCATATATATATATTATTTTCTAAATATTATGAGATAAGGAGAAAAATATTCGGAGATGGGGCTAGATCCGTAATAGTAGCCAAAATCCTATCAATAGTTTCATCAATATCCCACTTGTAAGATTATTTATAAAATAATCCACTGGACAAAAAATTCCATTGAAATAAATACAAGGGATATTTTTATACCTGATAAATGATAATATTCCTATTTAATAATTATCATTTTACAATTAAAATGTTTGAAAGCGTAATATGACAAGTTTTTTCAAGTTATGCTCACCCGACGAATGCAAAAGAAATAAAAAGTCGGCCTAACAGCCTTACTAAATAATTAGGGCGGTACAGGTAATTAATGTATTTTTATAATAAGAGACATTTTTAAAAAAGTGCATCAATTTCATGTAAAAATTGGTATTAAGATTTAAATTTAAAGATAAAAGATAAGTAAAAAAATTGATCCATGTATTAAGATATGAACGGTCGAAGCCATAGGGTTGGGAAGTGAATGTTTGAGTGGGTCTTAAGTAAGACGCCGGCAAAGGTCACAGTCAATAATTAACTGTCTGTCTTGTATTTTAAATCTATTCCTTCTCTCTATTTAATGCCTACATTTCCCAATTTGCTAAATTATTTTATTGACCTACGTTATTAGTATAATGAACCACAGTTTGTAGCTGACAAAAGAAGAGAAACTCTGACCATCAAATGTAATCAAAATTATAAACTTCAATGAATATTTAATGCTCCTTCTATTACACTTAAAAGACTTCTTTTGTCTAAAGTTGGTTCATGTTTTATAATATTGCCCGCGTTCTCAATGTCAGGGGTGTTTAAGAAAATTCTATGGTTAAGTGTACAAGACATTTTGTAAAGAAGTCAATCGAGGACTGAGGAGCCTAAACCCAAGATGGACCACCCTGGCCCAGAGTTTCACAGCTCCACAACATGGTCCATCACCACCTTATTAAACCCAAAGGCCCAATACAACAATATGATTTTTATTCCACAACAGGCTGAACTGCTAATTTATCCATTGATGGGATGAAAATGAAATATTAAAAATCTATTTATGGGACTGAGGAGACAATCTTTAAATTGAAATTTATATTTCAGGGGCGGTCCTTGTTGGCTCACAAAAAACATGTAACTAAGATAAAATAGAGGGATCAGCCTAATGTACTCACTAAATTAGTTGAATATGAATTTTGGTTTTATTTTAAAACAGTTAATATTTTCAGTTTAATTTCAAAACACAAATTCTTTTCGACTCTAATTTTGCATCACTCTTAACAGATACAAACCCCTTATTACTTAAAATGTCTGTCAAGCAAAAACAAAAAAAAACAAAAATCCACCCCTGAAGGAGATATCATGTATGTATGTGTCAGTTTGGATTAGTTATGGAAGTTACTTTTTCAACACGATTTATCATTTATGAAGTAATTATGTGAAATGAGTTTTCTATCAAGTTACATCAACAAGATTTTCTAATGCTATCCCAAACCATTCCTATGTCGTGTTTTTTTTTTTAAAAGGCAACTACCCATGGATTCTATGCAATTGTGTACAAATTTTTTATTAGAATGAATTTTTTTGCTATATAAGCATGAACAATCTTTTTTGAGATAATGTCGATCATTAAATATATAAGCATATCTCCTAATATGAATTTAAATATATTGGTTCACCACATTGTGGGGTACTAGTTTATTTCTAAATCTAATTAATTCAATATTTGTCCTTAGTCCGCACATGTTTACCATCGTTCAAGGCATCTAGCTATTGTTTTTTTTAAAAAAAATAGGTGGGGGGTATTAGCGGACTTGTCAAATGATTTCGAATCTGCTTAGTTAAATTCAAATTTCATTTCACTTGTGGATTTGGGTTTACATGTTTTCAAATTTTGAGGACAACACAGTCTTACGCAACAATATTTAATTCAAGTAATGTCATATCTTGTTCTCAACTTCTCACATATATGATACACCGTCAAAATCTAATTTAGATTATGCTTGAGTTGACAATAAATAACAGCTGTGAGAGTACGAGAGAATATCGAAACATCGACAATTTTATCTAACCAATATTCAATTTTTATGTAAAGGTGATCAAAATGAGAGAGAGTGTTTTAGAAAAATCAACTAATGCGTGTCACAAATAATGAATTTAATCAATTTTTTTAATTCACATAAATTAGTTATCTAACTCTTATATTAAAGATTGTAGATGGTATACTCTTTTAGCGGTTATCCTAGTTGATGATCAACAACATTTAATCCGGTGAAAATTAAAGCTATGAATTGATCGAAAACTGTTTTCAACATATACAGTGGATTTCACTCTTGAGGGTTCTAACTTCTAACCGGCTAACCTACAGCATGTACATAATGAATATACAAGAAAATCTCAACAATGCTTAAACATAACTGTCCTTCAGTTAATTAACGTTATAATGAAGCTCGAATACTCAACACTTGATCAGATATCTCAATATAGCTCTGATCCATCTACCGTTCTCGGATTCCCATATCTTCTATACGTATAGCTATATATGCATGTCAAGAATACATCTACATATGAAGCAGCGACGCTCCTTTAGATTATGTACGTTCTTGCTGCTTCATTTCACTATTCAAGAAAGAACTAGCTGGATCATTAGTACAAACAATTAAGTGGCAAGCTATGGTTCCTTAAGCTCCTCTAGAGTGTGTTAATTAAGCATCCCGAAATGTACAATTTTTCAATTTCCATTCCAATCACATAGCCCCTATTTCATTATTGTATCATCAGTCCAAGATATTCTTCTTTTTTAGCCCTCAAATGCATGAGAAGGAGTATGGGATGTAAAAATGAATGATATTAATTAATCACCATAAATCTATATTAATTATATACAGCTTGGCAAAAAAGAAATATATTAATTATATACAGACACATTTTTTATTTAGGATCAATGTCTCATTTTCCCTTAAAACTTTGCATGTTAAAGCTATTCATAAGTTATTTTATGTTTAATCAATGTTAAATCAGAAGTGTTAAAATAGGAGTAATGGGCTTTTCTTTCTCAAGTTTTAAAACTTTCATGGTGGGATTGAACTTGAAAAAGCTTTCAGATTCCCACTACTTATGTGAAAATTTGGGACAAAATTATAAACTTTTGATTAATAATACATTCATGAAGCATATTTTTTTTTAAATATATAAAATTGCAATGCAAGTAAAAAGAAGGTCGTACCACCAAAGTCCAAAACGCAACCGATGGCGAATTAAATTGATGACACATCCAACAAGACAAGTGATGTTTGAGTTTGACCAGCCTCATATTTTTTGGTCTGAATCTGTGACTATAATTAATCAATTATTGTGTCAAGGCATTCAAAAGGTGGGTCAGCAATTATTATAAGAAAATGATGCGTGTGGTCGGCCAAATCGGCGCTCGGTTAACACGTTGCGTAATCCCAACGGCCCTGTAATCTTGCCCTTTTCTACTGCTTTGATCAGACTGGCAATTCATATCTGTAGGCTAAACATAAAATATTGCTCTCTCGCTACTGTTTTGAAATAATAATGCGAAAAAAGAAATAATATTAAGTTTTTGCATCAACTATTGATTCCATTACCATTGAAGAGTAAAATGGTTAAACAATAATTAATGATGTTTTTGAAAATTTAATGCTAAGAACATTTGGAAGTGAAACCAATAGCTCAAAATAATTATAATTGCTTCCAAGGTGGGGAGTAGTAATTAGCAAACTTGGAACAAGACATACCCTATTGGATTCAAAGTGGTGAATTAATTGGGAACATTGGAAATATCACGTCCGACGGCTTCCATTAATGTCTTATAGTATTTGAAACTCAACTAGCTAGTGTTGATGCTGATGCATCGTTCAATTTACATTTTCAGCATTTTATATTTAAAATTTTAACTTGATGGTTTTAAAGTGAAAAAATCATTTTTTTTTTTGAAAAACCGAAAATTAAAAAAACATTTTTATTTTAGAATATGTAGGCATTAAAACATTTTTAAAAAAAGTCTATTAAATTTGGATGGTCAAAATTTCAGTGTTGATGACCATTGATGAACATCGAAAACCAGTTATTTAAAACCGTGAACCGAACAATGCATGTTCATTCTGCCTCTCCACAATATTCTATTCAATTAAGATTCGAGGCCTTATAATACTTAAACAACCCTATAAAGATTGACTGATTTACGTTGGCAATATTAGTACGTGTCTTGTAAAGTTTTTGGCCCTCTTGTCTTAAGCAACAGACAGCGTACCGCCCCTCATTCTTTCAAACTAGATTATTACTATTAGAGGAACTCCGAGCAGAGTTGATAAATGAACAGATCATATCCATTACCACTAAACATCGCTCTCTCATCTCAAATCAATTGCTTGACGTGACGATTTCATTCTCCAACACAAAAACC
Source organism: Vachellia collinsii (assembly GCA_006871305.1). Taxonomy (NCBI): domain Eukaryota; kingdom Viridiplantae; phylum Streptophyta; class Magnoliopsida; order Fabales; family Fabaceae; genus Vachellia; species Vachellia collinsii. The sequence continues at coordinate 4,390 of QFDD01008852.1, read as the reverse complement.
TACTAGTTAGGACTCATTCCTCTTTTTCTTGTTTGCCCAAAAATTTTAGGACTGATTTACATCTATTATTTTCCAAAGTGAGACATAGTATTTTATAATCATGTCTTTTTTTTTTAATAGGAGTAGTTCAAAAATTCTGTTGCAAGCAACTAAGGTTGCCAATTTTCATGCAGGACGCTAGATTATATTAACGGGATCAATATCCCGGCCATGGCCTCTCTAATGCATTGAAATAGTCTGGTTTTTTTTTTTTTGGCCCTTCAAGACTAAGAAAATGATTTTGATACAAATGTTTAGAAACCAACTGCAGCCGCCGCGCTCTGTTACGTTTGGTGTCAGACCAAGTTGACATTGTTTAAGCTATTGACTTTATAGTATGACCAAGTAAGCCATCGCAAAAGTTACTGAAGGTGGTTGGTCGTTATATACTCAAATCTGCTTGCTGTGACATTGAGATGATTAAGTTTTGATTGATTGATTTCTTGAGGCTCCAGTTGGCGGTCCTAATAAAATATAGGGTTCCGTGTCTCTTTGCTAAAGAACACTGTATATGGTAATGTGTATTGCTGAATCTTTTCTCATTGGTTTCAGAGTGTTTATATATTGAAATGATATGTACAACTTGATCCAACCAACTTGACACGTGATATGAAACTAACTAGAGTGATTCAGTTACATTCAAGGGCAATACAGGAATATACTCTAATACTCTTAATTATACTCTTTTGCCTAATCGATGTGTGCAAACAGATCCCATGCTTGGACTTAGAGGGCGGATCCCCATTCACACTTGCCCTTTTGCATGTATAGTTTATTGCTTATATATGTGTGTGTGTGTGTGTCAATATCCTTGGATGCTACCACTCGTCCACATGGCTTCAACCACCACCATTTCGAACAAATCTATTCTCGCCCACTTCAACCCCAACAATTCCCTTAATCACAGATGCTTCAGAGATTCTTCATTTCCTCTTACTTTTCCTGCCTCATCACCATCAATCTTTTGCAGTAGAATCGTTCTGAGGAGAGCTGTTTCTGAAATAAAATCAATCTGGGAACCAAGGACTGTCAAGAATTTGATTAAATCTTCGGCTTTCAGAGAGACAAATAGTACTGATGGAGGACTTCGTTAAGGACTTGAACAAGAAACTTTCCTTGATGGGCCATCCGAGTCGATTCCTTCAACGTTTGTGTTCCGCAGGGTGGAATCAATTATCAATAGACTGGTTCGTGATTTGTTCTACTTGTTCTTTCATCATCATGCCTGACATTTTACAATTCTGGTTACGATTTGGTTCTGTGTCGTTCATGTTTTGAAGTTGTCGTATATATCTCCTTGGCCAAACCTTTATTGTTCATCCCCTTCACTTCATCTATCATCTTCAATTCAAACATATATACCATGCAATATAATTACTATAATTTCAATGAGCTGACTTATTCGGGGTTGTCGTTTACAGAGCAAGTGGATAACAGCTTTTATATTCAATGTGTATATTCTATGGAGGCATGACGCAGAAACCCTTTGGTTTGCACTGGGATGTGCTATAAATATGATGCTTTCGGTGGAGCTCAAACAAATACTGAACCAGGAAAGACCTTCTACCCTCAAATCTGACCCCGGCATGCCCTCTTCCCATGCCCAAACCTTCTACTTCATTGCCATGTTCGCCATTTTGTCAAGTAATTAATTAATTTCTCCCATTTATCATAATATTATTACATGCACTCCACTACCAGTAGTTTGCATTATTCTTTTCAGCACAAGTGATCTATAAGAGATTATACAATAGTTGGAATCTTGAATTATGCAGGTCTCAAATGGGCAGGAATGAATGAGTTCACCATTACAATCAGCGGAGTGGTATTGGCATTTGGTTCTTATTTAGTAAGTGCGTGTGCGTTGCTGCCGCTGCGTAGCTTCTATTCCTTTGTATAGTTAAAGCTAATAGTAACCTTAATCCAATAGGAGTCTCGTAATTATATTGGTTTTCTGTTGCATTAGGTTATATGGGTGAAGGCTAGGCAGTTAACGTTAGGGTGACATTATATTTTACAAGCGATCTTCAAGTTGTTATACTCTCATGCATGCAACAGTAAAATAAAATAGCTATGTTTGCATTGTCAAGCTAGTAAGAAAGGCACGTATAGTAATTATATATAATTGATATTTGCAGTCATATCTACGAGTGTCGCAGCAGTTTCACACAGTAAGCCAGGTGGTGGCGGGCGGAGGCATTGGGATGGCATTCAGCTGGACATGGTTTTGGCTTTGGAATGCTTTGGTGGCCAATGCCATCGAATCCTTCTTCCCTCTTAAAATCATCCTTCTTTCGACGTCATTTTCGGTATGCTTGGGTTATACTTTATATTCCATTCACCGTTGGCTTCAAAGGCAAGACTAAAGTTTCCTTCATATGTTTCGTGTCACATCAATCAAATATATTTTATCACCTTTCATTTAATTCAATTTTATTCATGTCAGCCTTCAGCTGCTAATCTTGTAATTTGTAAAAATATATTCAAGACAACAAGCCATTCATCACAAGTATTGTACTGTTGTGACTCGTGAGAATATCGTAAATCCATGACCAAGAAGGTACATATAGGGAACGGCAATAAAACCAAGGTACAGGAAACCGGATCGGTGACTGAACCAGATAAGGTAGTGGGTTAAGGGTCAGTGGGTCAGACCGGAGTCAAACCGGGGGTCAAACCGTTGAGGAATAAAAAAATTAAAAAATCAATTTCATCACACATTAACATAATCAAACTATCCAAACTTGAAAACTCCAAAAACTAAGTAGTAAATTCTATTACTAACAAAGTAACAATTACCAAACTAATCATATATTTATAGTTTATCTATTATCCAACATTATTTACAATTTTGGAATAGTCATCCTAACAAAGTATCAATATATATATATATATGGTAAGGATTCTATTTTACATTTTTTTTAACTTTCAAATTTGAAATTTTTAAAAAATTCATCCTTTTTTTTAAAAATAATTAAAAAGAAGATGAGTAGATACAGACGTGACGGTAAGCTTGCATGGGGAAGGGATTTTGTTTCTAATTTTTTTACTTTTCAAATTTTTTAAAAAATAAAAGCTTGAATTAAAATAATTTTTTTTTTAAAAAAAAGGGTAACCCAATTGACCCATCCAACCGGGCGGGTTGACCCGGGGTCAAAACGCAACCCGGACCGGACTAGAGGCCGGGTCACCGGTTTCCGGCTTGACCCGGCCGATCCGGGTTCATTAACCTTGAATAAAACACGGGAGGAAATCTCTCTCTTGCTTGAACAAAGAACAGTGATGAGATTCTGCATTGCCAATTATATGACTCAATTTCATTGCACGATTTAACTTCCCTTGGCTTCTACATACCCACCTGTCTATCAGAAATTTTCTCAACCCTTACATGCCAAACATATACGGTGTTTCAAATGTTCATGACCTTGAGGCAGGTCATGTTATAGGGTAAAGATATATGATAGTGTGTCCTTTCTTCTCTGACCATCCAGGAATAGAGATAATAATTTAATGTATGCCGGTTTTTCTTTTATATACACGCAACCATACAAGTGATGTGACACGATGGTCATATATTCATAGAATGATAGGGCAGGAAGATAAATAAAGGTTGGTGGTTGAAAAATGATAAAGATCATGGCCCTTGAGGCGCGGGTGATGCCTGAATTAATGGATAAAAGCAAGGAGGTTCGTTGCTGAAATATAAACCAAACATTCACAGGCACGTATTAAACATATTCGTGCGGCACACGAACATAGAAATGTCAAACTTTATAGTACGTTAATTATTTAGAAACACAGAAATACTGCATGCAATGTGCATGGATGCGAGTGTGAGTCAATGTCTAGGTTTGTTGGAAACGTACTCCCCAAGAATAAAAGCGGGGGTCATGCCTTCTTCAAACTGCTTGCAAATAATGGAAACGTAACATCAAGCGAGGAGCTGCATAAGGACTTGAACAAGACGCTTTGCCTGACATGATCATGCAGAAGCCTTTATGGTTTTGGAAAAGGAATGCGTTGGATGTGAATGCAATCAATTGGGTAGACAGGATAAAAGGAATAATATTGAATAAGTCGGCCTAATCAATGCCCTCTCAGATTTCTATATTTATAATATAACAGTGGCTGGTCCTACCCTAAAGGAATATTATAGAAAATATTACAGATATCACAATGTAGAATGTACACGTGGCAAGAGACCGACTCATCCTTACTCTAATACATATTGATTATTCTCTTACATGCATGGATTAAACTCATCCTTGTTTTCCCACACAAGAATGACCTCAATACTTGAATTTCGTTGAATTAAAAATCATGTGAAAGTAAATATCATTCAGACAGTTTA
>QFDD01008846.1:0-11132 GCA_006871305.1 Vachellia collinsii | reverse complement strand
TTTTTAGATTTCATCATAATTTATTCTAAATAATTTTTATCTATTTTCATAATTAAGCGAGTTCATTTTTTGATGCCTTAGATTTTCTAACAGCTCGTGTTTGGTCGGATTTAATTTCAGGAAAAACATTTTTACAACTACTTACATATATTTTAAATTTTTAATACGAAATGTGTTTTCCTCTCTTAATTAAATAGGTTAATTGCGCTTTAATTATCATTATTAGTCCTCATAACTTTGCCTTGCTAGCACTTTAACTCCTGCATAAGAGTTAATGGTGCTGACTGAGCAATGTTAAATGATTTAATTAGAAGAAAAAATACATAGTTAACAAATTAAAAATTGAAAGAAAATATAAATACTTGTAAAATTGTTTTGTTTTTAACTTTTATACTCATAGTGCATTTCTTCTAAATTCAGATTACATGCAAATTATTGAAGTCCAATGGATAAGCAAAGAAAGATATTTTCATTTTTTTTCAAGGATCTTTGAAGTTTCAAACTTTATTCTCTTTCGTTTGAATTGGCTGCTGACTGCCCAATCATTTGAAAATGTATACATTATCCAGAATATCGGATAATTCTATTATTTGGGAATATTCATTTTTCATCATTGAACAACATACAACTATAACTGATATATAAAATATAAATAAAACTTTTATATCAATTCATCTATATATATATATATATCTATATTCATACCTCGGGCACCCGTTACACTTATAGAGACTTTGAACTGATAATAAACATACGTGTGTGTGTGTATTAATTTTTTTAAATGTAATCAAATATATAATGTCAAATGTCTTATTTGGATCAATTAGCTTATTTTTGGCTTGTTTTAATTGCTTTTCCAAGTTCTCAAATAAGCATATAAAAGAAGTTTTATATCAAATTGTATAAATAAGTACTTCCGAAATGTTCAATTGTTAAGAAAATTGATTAAGATAAATTATAGGCAATGCATATGTTATAAATTAATTTAGTTATTTATGAAATTTGCATATCCCATTTTCCTGAAATGCATTCTTAATAATTTTTATTTAAATTGAGAAAAGATTATAAATTTAACAGAGAAAATGAATTAAAGCCTTATGTTTAATTCCAACACAAATTCCTTAATACTTAGCTTTTTCCCCTCTCTATTGCTAAATTACATATATTCTTTTACTTGAAATAATCTTGTTCGAAACACTGTTAGATACTAAATATAAACATATATCTTAATGAAGATTCGATCATTGAATCATTACATTACGATAAACTAACCATTTATTTTAAACCCAATCCCTGTTGATTCCTAAGTTCTAACTCCTGTTCTTATATTCAAAAGTGAGCAAAGTAATTTAGTGGTTGTGGAAACAAAAGAGCAGGAAGGTGGTAATATTCCTGTGGATGAAGGCGCAGGGTAGGGCTCATTCAAGTTCAATGAATCTTGGAAGAAATTAGGTGGATGAGACGTGGGAATCCTTCTCATACTCACTCTTTGCTCTTTACTTGGATAGATCTCAACTAATTATTAATTATAAAAAAAAAATTGGCCTCACATGAAGACAATCATTTTTTTTAAAAAATTAAATTATTAATTAAAAAAAGCTGTCTTAAAGAATGTGCTCATTCTTTAATATTATAATTTATATCCCTATAGATACATGCCGCCGGCATTTTATTACTAACATTAGTTGTGGATAAGTGGGAGATATTTAATGGTCTGAATTTTTTGTAAATTACACTAGAGTGTTTCATCAAAGGATCGGGGTTGTTTCCAATCCAGAATTAAAAGTGATTATGCAATAACTAAATTGACTAGTATTTTTTAATTCTTTGTGGATTAATAATTCAGCTCCTATATATTTAGGATGGGAAGGAAAATTATATATTCATTGAAAAAAGGGGATGCTTCAATTCCACTAATTTGTCAAAAATGATCAGCATAAAAAAAATTCAAAGTCTACATGAATGTCACTTTAATTTCCTTGTTTACTTTTATTATCTATAACCATTTTTTCTCATTTATGTACAAATTTAGCATATACAATGATTATTTCCGTAATTATAGAATGTATAAATTACTATTACCATTTAATGTCTATTGTCAGAGACTTAATGAAAAGACAAACGTATTTATAACCCATACATGAATCTTAACCCAATTAGAAGATAAGCATTGGACCTTCCAATATCCAAATATATATAAATAAAATCTTACCCCAGAAATTAAAAAAAAAATACCAAAGGGTTTCTTATATATTTTTTCATATGAGCAAACTTAAGTCAAGTTCTTAATATCTATTATATCAAATTCTGCAATTACACATGAATATATATTATATTTTTTTATGTAGATTTAAAATTAAATAATAATATTTTAAAATTAGGATAAATGATCATGTATAATTGAAGAATTTAAAAAAATAAAATATAAGGAATTTGACATAAGTATAGTCTTAATTTTTTAAGGGGTAATTACATCCAAATCCTAAAGAAATTAAGTTTAAGTTTCATAGAATCTGAGCTAGATTAATTCCAAATGTGAAAATACGTTTTTGTCCCCTTCTTCTTCAAACCTTTTTCTTTCAGATTTTAATTCAAATAATCAGGAGTAACGAGGTTTTTTCACATTTTCAATCAATTTAATCTAACATATGTTTGTGGGACTCTAACATAATTTGATGATTTCTGGGGATCAGATAGTGATTTGTTTTATTCCTTGGGAGCTAGACGTAATTACTCCTTTTTAATGTGCGGCCCTTTTATCGGATGACGCATAATGCTTGTTACTAGGAATAGGCAAAAGTCGTACCATGGACCAATAAAAAGTCGGCAACTCCACAAAACGACAAAAACCCTCAACGATAAAAGCACCTACCATCTTCTTTCAAACATTTCAAATACCTTCATTCCTCTCAAGCCTTCTTTACAGATTCCTTCTTCTTCTTCATCTTTCTCTGTTCTTCGCCCACCAAGTGTTTGATATTTTGCCTCTGAGGGAAAAAAAACTGAACCGGTTCAACAAACCCCTTTGAAATGGAGGCCGGTTCACCACGAGGCTCTGATCTTCCACCAGGCTTCAGATTCCACCCGACGGACGAGGAGCTAATCGTCCATTACCTCTGTAACCAAGCCACCTCTAAGCCTTGCCCTGCTTCTATAATCCCTGAGATTGATATCTATAAGTTTGATCCCTGGCAATTACCTGGTAAATACACACACATATACCCAATCCTCAACTGTTCCCTTCACTTCTCTTTCTCTGTGTCTCTGTTTATATTCATATCTCTCTGTTTCCCCTGTTCTTCTTGCTTTTCTTTGTATATATTGTGGTTCATGCTGAGGATGCTTGGCTTATAGTTGGGTTGTGTGGAAATGCAGATAAGGCAGTGTTTGGAGAGAATGAGTGGTACTTCTTTACGCCAAGGGACAGAAAGTACCCAAATGGGGTGAGGCCAAACAGGGCCACTGTGTCTGGGTATTGGAAGGCCACAGGAACAGACAAGGCAATTTACAGTGGGTCCAAACACATTGGGGTGAAGAAAGCTCTCGTCTTTTACCAAGGAAGGCCACCAAAAGGTATCAAAACCGATTGGATCATGCATGAGTACCGTCTCATTGGTTCTCCAAGACGATCCAACAGGCATATTGGATCCATGAGGGTAAGCCTATGTAGCCCCAATCAGATCAATTTTGCCTTGAAAGTTCTCGAGCAGAAACTGTGGGTATTTGAAAGTTTTCAGTGGATTAATATCAGCCGACAGCGTTAAGAATACAGCAATATCACCCTTGAATAAATATCCCCTCAAAAGTGTTAATATAAGGAGTAAATTTACCTGAATAGTGTTGACCGTTGGTATTTTTAACCGGGAGCATATTGCTCTATTTTTAATACTTTTGGGTGATATTGATTGAAAAAAGACTTTAGAATACCCATAGCTCTTACTCAAAACTTTTTAATGGCAAAATTGAACATTGACCCTGTTCTTATCTAACTCTTTTAAGAACCTTTTTTTTTTCTTTAATTTGATTGAGACTTAGCCTTTTTTTGTGTGGTTGGTTTTGTATCAGTTGGATGATTGGGTGCTGTGTAGGATTTACAAGAAGAAGAACATAGCAAAATCATCAATGGACCTGAAGGAGGAAATAATAATGGAGGAAGAATACCCAAGTCCTCAAATGAACAGCACAACAACAGTAGAAGGAAATAACAAGATGATCCATAATATTGTTGGCTCAGATCAGCAGCAAATGGTGAAATTCCCAAGGACCTGTTCTCTCACTCATCTTCTGGAAATGGAATCTTACTTGGCCCCAATCTCACACCTTTTATCTGATGCTTCCTATAACTCAACCTTTGATTATCAGATCAACTCTGCTCATAATTCTGGGAATGTAAATACAATTGACCCATTTGTAAAGCCTCATCAGGCCTTTGAGGTCCCAGACCAGTACTATGCTTCCACGTCATCATCAACCAGCCAGTATTTTTGAGCCACGTGTCAATGATCTGAGAGTAGATGATGACCAATGAAGAAGAAGCAGATTATTGGGTTGTTCAGAAAAAGACCAGGAAAAAAATTGTTTCACTTAATATAATAATCTTAAGATTCTTTTTCTGGAAAAATCTATCATCACGTCACTTATATATAAGAAAAGTAATAATAGGACTCTTTTAGATTAGTGATAGCTTCTGGTAGACATTGTTTATATCATTTTATCATGTCAATTGTACAAATCTGGAATTACTTTCCTTTTTCTATGATACAGTACACCTCAACCATATCTGCTTATTTATAGATCATTATATATGGTAATTTATTTATTCATAAGAATATAAAAAGTCTCTTGAATTTATCAAACTGATGTGGAATGTTTGAAAAGTAGTTCGATTCGATATTTAAGAAAGGTTTATAAAAAAAATATTATAAGGGAGAAAAAAACCGAGCCATGCTGAGATCATAAACTTTGGAATTTTGCGAAGCCAAACAAGGCCTAACAGCCCACTTACTTTAATTCATGTTCATATTACAATATTAATATATTGTTGGAACCTACATGGGGTTTGGCTAAACAGTTTGGTTAAAAAAAAAAAGGTTAATTCCGCATAATGTAACGAATCATTATTAGATTCTCGTTAAGAAATGTGTTCACTTCTAATTCAAATAATATAATGTCTTAAACAGAATTGTCTCATGTAGGATGATTTATGTGTTTAGAAAAAAAACCAAAAAAATTACTATGAGATCCCAATGAATGGAATTAATTACCAAAAAATTCTAATTACAAGTGAGAACTATAAAATTATTGTCATTTCTTATCTTAAAATTTGGTCATTGTATGCTCCTAAATTGTTATTGGAGTTTTGAGTAATTAAATATCTTTCTTAGGATGAAAGTGTAATTCTTGAAAAGAAGAAAAGAAAAATTAGTGCAACGAAGGATGTAATTAATTGGCAGATTAATGGTACAGCCCAAGTCAATAATTGAGACCGAATTGCTTAATTTAATGAGTCCTTGGCATTGTACTTTGGGGGTTGCTTATCCAAACAGTAACTTAGCCGTGGGGAAAGCAATTAAAGTTGACGTGTTTGTTTAGGATGCTTCCTCAATGCTTAGTGTGCTTCGGCTTATATGGATATACCAACTTTTTTATTTTTTAATATTATATGATAAATATCCCATTAAACCTCTTAACTTTAATATGTTTGAGGAATATTAAGGTTTGTGTTCGGTATTGCATTTGAAAACGTAGAAAACAACGTTTACTTCTATAAAAGATGCTCTTGGTTTTTCACGTTTGCAACAGGTAATTACCAAACAGACCCGGAATATTCTTTTCTATACATTCCGCTCAAATACTGATACCAATAAATATGACATTTCCACCGACCACATTGAATTTAGTAAAAACGGTTTGTGACTTGCAATATGATGAATAAAAATTTAAATATATATTTGAAGATATGCCTATGTTTATACTTTACGATACTTCTAATAGATTTATCTCAAGTAAAAAGATAATTATACTTGTTAAAAAAAGGGATTAAACATATTTTTGATTTCTATATTTTACCTCAATTTGTGTTTTGGTCCATAAAATTTAAAAGTGATGGTTTTGATCCTTCAAATTTACTTTGCTTAAAAATGTTAATCTATGTAGTTTTAAAATGTGCCTGTACTTTTAACTAATTTTGTTTTTTATCCTTATATTTTGAATGAATTTTGGTTTTAATCCTTATACTTTAAACGAAATTTTATTTTGATTCCTAAATTTAATTGTGCTAATTAACGCAGTTAAACATTCAAGTCCCTAAAACTACAAGAATAAGTTATACAACAATTTTGTTTCCATGTTACCTTATCCAGTTATTAAGAAATTTCACTATAATTAACGGAATTAGTGACACATAAATAAAATTAACAGTATTAACATTTGGTGTAGGTCCTTTTAAAATCATAGGGGCTAGCAATTTTAGATAAAGTAAACTTAAGGGACCAAAACCATAACTTTTAAACTTTAGAGACAAAAAACCAAATCAGGGTAAATTATAGGGATTAAAAGTGATTTAACCCAAACAAGAAAAACATGAAGAAGACATTTTAGTGTAGTTGAAATATTTTATCATACATTGTATATTTCCATTTGAATTAGGGTGAATTAGAAAAACAAGATCTTGTTAAACAAACTATCTACTCATAAAGGTATTTATATAAAGCCTAACAATTAGTTGGATAATGGTCATTAGCACTAAATGCACGTTTGGACTTTAATATTAGGAAAAATTGCTAAAAAGCATTCATTCCAAAAATTATTATCTAAAAGTACTTGACACTTTTTTAACTACTCAGGATGTAACATATCTTTAACCATGTGCACATGCTCAGACAAAAGGATGCATCCTTTTAAGTAAACTTTTAAGTTCAAATTTTGTGTGTGGATAGAGAAATTAAAGCTTTAATGTATGGACTTATCTCTAAATTGAAACTCGATATTAATTGAAATCTATATTAATATTAATAAATATCATATGCATGCTTCCTAACAAAAGAAATAATTAAATAATACAATATGATCTAATATAAAATACACACGCATGCGCGCACATATTTTATCAATGTTTGTGTCACTCCCCTAATTGGAAGTCAAATATATATAAATAAGATCAATTATTTAATAGGATTAGTTAATTAAACCAAGATGAAATGTTTGAATGAGTGGTGCTAATATGGTAGTATTATGTCGATTGGTTCAATCCTAGTAGAGCATTCTTAGGCATGTTAGGTGGGTCAATGACTCTAATTTCTTAATTGCCTCTTATCACTTCATAATTCAAACTTTTCTTAATTCTACTGGCGGCTTGTTTTCCAGAATTTTTACTTTATTTTATTCTTGTGCTATCTTCCAATTTAACAGCCCATGTCAAATACATGTTGCAATGTGTAGTTTATATATAAATATGTGTGGGGTACTATAAAAAAAAAGAAGTTTTTATCGGATGGACATTTTCATTACTAATTATTTTAGCAATGAAATTAATGACAGAGTCAAAGAAGAATTGGGAAAAAATCTCTTACTGAAAATTAATTGGAGAATAGGATTTCTATGATGTGGAAGGTCATTTCATATTATGCAACTGTAACCGACCTTCCACATTATATAGATTTTATTCTCCAATTAATTTGTCAATGAGAGATTTGCCCCAATTCTCCCCAAAATCAATTTAGAGTCCCATTAATTCTTTCCATTGCTAAATCCTTCGTCAAAAAATGATCAGTGACTGATTGAACAATGTCATCTTTTTTCTTTTTATACAAAAAAGTTTAGATAAATTGGGTCTCGATGGCTCACCAGGGTCAGGGCATACTTTAGACTCAGAGAGCACTTACAAAGGTATTTATGAATCGTCCACTAAAAAGATCCTCAAATCGGCAACGGGATTTAAACTTGCAATTTTATAGATTGTGAGTCAATTCCTTATGAATTGGACTAACCTCTGTTGGTAATTCCATTTTTATTCTACCGTAAAGTTGTAATAGACTATGTAATAGGCTATCTCTAAAATTAGTGATGGATTAAGAATGAAATTAGCAATTCTATCAGTAATTAACTATATTTTAGTGAGATGAGAAATAAAGGAGCTGCTAACTTATAATGCTGACTATTTCTCAGTGCAATTGATTTTTTTTTTTCTATTACTAAATATGTGTATGATTTTATTGGAGATAACTCTATTCAAGATACTATTAAGTACTAAATTTGAACACATCTTTTAAGGAGGATTTCAATGTTGATTTTGCCATATTGTGAAAGATTAAGACCTTTTTTTTTTTTTGCCTGAACAAGATTAACACCTTTTACTAAACCCAATTTTATGAGTTCATGTAATTGATTTGTTCTAGCAAGAAATGGATATGAAGAGACAAAATCAAGCTATATTTGGCAAACCTCTAAAAGTGCTTCTAGAAGCACTTTCACACAAATCAAGATAAAACTCCTCTCACATACTTATTTCGGATTGCGTAAAATCATTTTTAAAAAGCTATTTCCTAACACCTTTTACTAGATCCAATTTTGTGAGTTCATGTAATTGATTTGTTCAAACAAGAAATGGATATGAAGAGACTGAATCAATCTCGCAAAAGACAGCCCAAAAAGTAGAATTATAGTAACGCAATTGAAGCTACTGTAGAAGAAGATATTTCGAGTACTACTGCGACAACATAGTAACAAGAAAAACATTGACCAACGACCTTTTTTGCAACAGATAAGCAAAGTTCCCATCCTAAGAAAATTGCGGCGCCTCTTTGACTTGTACCCCACACACACACACACACACACACACACACACACACACACACACACACAGAACTAACGATAATGCTGGGAATTGCGTTTTCGTCAAAAGTTGGTTTACTTGGAAGCGTGTTTTGATCTGTGTTTGTGGAAGATTCCGTGAACTGCAAGTCAAGAACAAAAAGAAGAATATCCTACTGGCCAAGACCATTTTGTTAGTCAAACTTTCTATTTCTTCATCAAAATGCTTTAATGGCATTCACACACACACACACACACAATGGTTTTTAAGGCTTTCGCTTTATTCATATAATATCTGTGTTTGAAATTTTTATTCCCTCCACTTCATTGATTTAGATCAATATGATACATAACTAAAATTGAAAATAGATTGTGATAAACATGAGTTGATATTTTACTTTTTTTTGGGTTAAGGTGCACATTTAAGGTACAAAGTATTTCACTATATAGATGTTTGATATCATAAGCTTTTTTATTTTAAAAACGGTGCAAAATACTACAATCGTTAAGTCAACTAACACTAACCATTCAGCAAATATATAGATCAAGAAAATAGAGCAAAAACACACATGAAGTTTTTAAATAGTGAAAAAATATACATGAAGTTTTCCAAACGATGCAAAAATGCCTTGACTATTGTAAATTTCATATATATTTATTTTTGCTCAAATTTCTTGACCTTTATGTTTGCCAAACGGTTATTGTCAGTTGACTTCATGGTGATCTGATTTTTGCACTGAAAATTTCATATGTACTTTCACACCAAAGAAAAATTTATGGTGTCTAATGCCTTTAGTGGAATACTTCATGGATAGATTTGCACCTATACATTTTACTTTTTTTTCTAAATATATATATCTTCTTATTAGAAGTAATTATATTCTAAGTACTATCAGAAATTAAATGTGAACACATCTCCTAATAGAGATTTTAACCTTATTTTATCATATTATGAGAAACTAACCTTTATTTTTTATTTATTTTTTGAATGAAAAAGGAACAAGCCTCTTTTCCTATATATCCAATCCCCATTGATGTAGCACGTCCATATTTCATGTACAGGTGTCTTTGCAAGCATTCTTGAGGATACGAACTAGATTTTGGCTGTGATGAGCCAACCCAATACACCCAAACTTTTAACTTGTAAAGCAAATTCATTTACATGAATGGTGTGATTTGACTCTACACCATTATATCAAATACATATTATTTACAGTTCTGTACTCTTCCACTTGCTCACAGAACATTTTATTAAGGAGGCACAGAATCAGGAAGACGAAGCTAAGAGAGTAGTTGCTGCTTATTTTCTTGCCATGCCTTGATGTCAGCTTCTATTTTTTCCTGTACTGTAGAATGGAATCCTGGGTATGGCTCATACCCAAATAAACTCATGAGAACCTGAACCAAATGAAATCAATCATATAATGAATTTCCAGAAGAAGACAACACTCCGAGGGGGAACATATAAGAGAAAAAGAAAGGCCAACAACACAACAAAGTCAGGGACAATATTCAAATTATAAGGACAATACCTCCAGCAAGACAAAGAAAGGAGCCATTATAAGGGCCTGAACAAGGTTATCCAAAAGAGCAGGTGCTCGTTTCTGTAACACACAAAAATTAATCTGAGTCTCTCGGGGGGGGGGGGTCTGTGTGTGAATGTATATACAATTTTCTAAATTTACTCTCATTAAAACTCTCTCTCACTACAATTACAAATCATTCTTACCTCTTTCTCTCTTTCCAACGAGTATTAACTCAGGGTGAAATTGAAAACCAGTCATTAATAACCCTTACCTCTTTCTCTCTTTCCAACGAGTATTAACTAAGGGTGAAATTGAAAACCAGTCATTAATAACCCTCCACGTGGACTTATATTTGGGGGAAAAAAATTCTACAAGGGACTTGTAATAAGGAATAGAAAGGGGTGTGTGTGTGTGTGTGTGTGTGTGTTTTGATCTTGTGAGTCAGGGATCAGTTTTGTATTAAAGCAAAGTACCTCAAATACTCCATGACCAATGAACTGCCCAGTCCAACATACTAGCTGAACCACCAGAACTACCTGAAGGAACGAGGTTGTTTAGATTTTACTCACACTGACAAATGAGAGGCTCATATTAATAGAGTACAGGAAATGATTAGGTGAGGATTCAACAAGAAAACTATATAAATTATGACTAAAAAAAATATACTAAGCATTTAATTGAGTTCATGTTGGTAGCAAGAAGATAGAAGGAAGTGCAATAAAATGAATAATATACAAATATCCTAATCAGTAATCACATGAAAATTTTAAGAAGTGGCATGAGATGTAAGATTAG
>QFDD01008842.1:0-12314 GCA_006871305.1 Vachellia collinsii | reverse complement strand
ATACACTATAAATTAAAGACCCATGTTTGAATTATACTGCTACTGTGTGAGGAGTTTGTTCATCAATAATTTGGCTGAGAGGATTTCTCCAAACAACAATAAAAAAAAGGAGTAAATTAATCTCATAACACTTATTTGCACATTTGGGTATCAGTTGCTGTAAATGATATTAAGAAAACACTACACAACAGAAGGAAGCCTTATTTCATCAGTAGGTGAGGGAAATAAAAATTTGGCCCTAGCAGGGTTCGAACCTGCGACCTTAGTGTTACGTTCTAACCAACTGAGCTAATAGGCCAGTTGATATTTATGGAAAAAAACTCGATTTTAGTAAATATAGTTCAGCAAAAGCAACCTTCTAGCTGCTGAGTTGCTCTGCAGAAATTTAGGTTTGAGTAGAAAAACTCCATTTAGCTAAAGCAACCAACCAAACAAATATTCAATAACAATTTTGCAGAAACACACTCGCACACACACACATATATGTTTCCCTGGATATTATATTAAGTTTAGAGAAATAGATTGTATCACTCTTGATTTGATTATAGTGTTGTACATTATACTAACTCTAGTTCTTAATATAAAACAGTTCATTTTTTAATTGAGAGATTGAGGCAACTAAATAAATTACTTAAAAGTATTTATTTATATGTATCATTTTGATTATGTATCAATTTATAATTTAAAAAAATTAATTTAAAGAAAAATGATAAATATAAATACTTTTAAAGTAATTTATTTAACATCCTTAATCTCCCCTATAAAAGTTAACTAGCTCTTATATTAAGATCAGAGATAGTATATATTAACTTATTGATGTCATATAAATTAAGGAAGCTAAACACACTATTTAAAAATTTTATATTTATCATTTTTCTCCAAACTAATTTACTTGAGTTATAAACTAATATATAATGTAATTATATGTATAAATAAATATTTTTAAGTAGGGTATTAAACTTCCTTAATCTTTCTAACAAAAGTTAATTAGCTCTTATTATTAAGAATCAGAGGTATAATAGTATGTTTATGTTTTTATATACATGATATACATATATATATAACTGTTGAATAATGGTGTGGTGTGTGTGTATATAGGGTTTGAAGAGGTTGATAGTGGATGTTGTGGAAGTGGATATCTAGAAGCATCCTTTCTTTGCAATAAATATTCAAAAGTATGTTCGGATCCTTCAAAGTATCTATTTTGGGATTCAATTCATCCCTCCCAGAAGGCATACCATTTCCTCTTCTTGGCCTCTCGTCCTCCAATCGATGCCCTACTCAATCAATGAATCAATTAATTAATACCACTTTTGTATAATTAATTAGAACATACTATTCTGATCGATATTATTAGATATTGACATTAATATTAATATATATAATTTAAATTATGAATTTATTTGGAAGTTTTGAAATGATCAATATATATGTTGTAGAGCGACCCTAGGTCAGGCGGGCCTACCCGCTGAGTTTAAGCATATCAATATATATGTTGTGGAATATTGACATTAATATATATATATATATATATTCAACACATGATGCATACAGGTGTGGGCTAATTTTCTTTTACAGCCACAACCGGCTCTATTTTTTTTTTTTGGTTAAACACCAATTTTCTCCGGAAGTATCGCATATGGACCAATTCTGTCTCTGAAGTTTTTCGGGGTTCAATTATGCTTCGAAAGTTTCAAAACAGTAGCAATATTACCCTAGGGAGACGGAAACAAAAATAGCCGTTTGCCACCTAATATTAACCTCCACATAGGACTCCATGTAGCAATACACGTGAGACCACTCTTCTCTTTTAGTTAAACACCATTTTGTCTTGGAAGTATCGCTTATAAATCAATTGTGCCTCGGAAGTTTTTGGGGTTCCATTATGCCCCGAAAGTTTCAAAACAGTAGTAATATTACCCTAGGGAGATGGAAACAGAAACAGACATTTGCCACCAAATATTAACTTCTATGTAGGAATACACGTGGGACCACTTCTTTTTTTTAAAAAAAAAAGAAATCTACTTCTTCCTCACCATAGACTCTACCTCTCTTAGACAACCTCAAATATGAACCTTTCTCAAACCTGTATTCTTCAATCCCAACCTGTTCGGCCAACACCTTCCACAAATGCTTCCACTTAAACAAGTTGCCATTGTTGTAGTTAAAGGCTTCGTTCCTTGCACATGGGTCCACCGCCGCCTACATCTACTGCTCTGTGATCAAATTAGCGTATGAAGCGACGAAGTAACAGTCTCACACCACTTTAGAGCCTGTAAATTTCAAGAGAAGTCCCTCGTGTTTACAAATGGCCACATACACACAAAGCGTGTCAATCAGGTTCATCAAGCTATAAAGGGGAGAACCTGAATATTACTTGAGGATGGTGAACAGACCAAGACAAGCCGTCTTTCTTGTTGACCTCTTCAAACAAAATGTCCTCTTGGGTGTAGTAGCAATTAGGTGCTTCAAGTTAGGGCAAGTCCTCGGTGAAAGGTGTATAATGGATCTGTATCTTGCCAAACAACTCGAATGGACCAATATATTGTTTGGCACCGATTTTGAAGGCATATGTGGTGGAGATTTAGGGCATTTGGGATGACGGCATGGAGGACATTCCTGAGCATGCCTCTGTTCACCTTGTAGTTCTCGGCCTCGGTAAGCCGACTGGTCCACGACACGTAGAAGATGTGAATCGCGTCAATCAATTCGGAGAGCTTAGTGTCATGTTGTTTTGATTGGAGACATCGCACTGGATATAATGTATGGGATGATCGGTGTTCCAGTTGGGTCAAGAGTGGCAAGCGACGCCATAAACCTTCTATGGTCCGCTTGTTGTGTTGGGGAGAGGTAAGGTTTCTGTAGGTCTCGACGAGCAGTGAGGGAGATGCTGGTATGGTGGGAGGAGAGAGGTAGAATATATGGTGAGAAAGAAGATTAAAAAAAAAAAAGTGGTCCCACGTTTATTCCTACGTGGAAGTTAATATCAGGTAGAAAATGTTCATTTTTGTTTCTGTCTCCCCAGGGTAACATTGCTACTTCTTTTGAAACTGTCAGGGCAGAATTGATCCATAAGCAATACTTCTAGGGAAAAATTAGTATTTGACTAAAAAAAGAGTGGTCCCACGTGTATACCTACATGGAGGTTAATATTAAGTGGCAAACGGCTGTTTTTGTTTCCGTCTCCCTAGGATAATATTGCTACTGTTTTGAAACTTCTGAGATATAATTGAAACTTGAAAAACTACCGGGGCAAAATTTATCCATAAGTGATACTTTGGGGGCAAAATTAGTGTTTAACCCCTTTTTCCCCCTAGAGGAATACCTCAACATCTCATTCAAACATATAATATGTTGAAAGAGCTTTAACTCCAACACTAACATGACACTCAAGTATTAATCCAACTAATTCTTGCTTGCTTCAAAAAAAAATAAAATTGGTCTTGCTCTGGTGGAACAACCCACCATTATGGCATTCCAAAACCTACTTCAATCCGATATCATATCAATTCCAAACTAGACTAGACCACAAACCACTATAAGTAAAATTTCAAACGGACCGTAGATTAGACACTAACATGATCTAATTTGATTTTTGTGCACACTTGTACACACAATTGCTCATCTCTTCTTTCCTTTTGTTTTTTTTGAATAACATTAGATATCACTAATCAAACAAGGAGGTTACAAGGAACCCAAAATTACAAAGAGATATAATTAGCCATCATCCCCTAGAAAAGAAAATGGGGGTTGATCAAAAAAGCAAAAATTCCCTTCTATCCTATGAGAAAATTTTGCCAATTGAGTTGAAATGCCACTTCTTAAAGCATAACACACAATCACCGGCCAATCATAACTAAAGAGTAGTCTAGCTTCGTCCACTATATAAAAAAAATGATGATTGGGAGTGCAACCTCTTGTCAAGAGATTTATAGCTTTGGTGTAATCAGACAAAAGTAAAATTTTTCTATAACCACACACCGAACAAAGGTGAAAACCTTGGACGATGCCTAATAACACAGCATTAGGTTGAGGAACCCTTGTGAGTTCACAACTGAATCCCCATAGCCATTAGTCTCCTTCATTGCAGACAAAGCTTCCACACCTGCTTTATCCTCTCTCCAGCATAGAACCATCTGTCAATACTTGGATGAAGCCTTTCAGGGTTGGTGGTGCACCAAAAGTTATTAAATGCTCGATACCTATAAAGAGTTCTCTGACTTTGTGATTCTAAATTTGAGCAAGCTTCGAAAAAAAATGGGGCATCTAGAATTTCTAGTGGTATTTCTTCCCCAAACACCTTATTACATCTGGAAGCCCAAATATCTGAATAGATATATCTGAAAAAAAATTGGCCAAGCTAATTTCCAAGTATGATCCATTCATCCTTGATGTTGGAGATTCCATTGGACCCAGGTGGCCCCCTGTAAGGAAAAGAAGGTATTCCACAAGGATAGTAATACAGTCAATTTCCACCTTTCCTTCGAATTTGAGCAATCCCTCATGAGATGCATAAAATCTTCTCAATAGGGACAACCGAACGTCTATCTGTTGATTCTTGTGGTCATCTCCTAGTTCTGAGTTGCATTGTGTGAACACGATCGTGAGTAAATAGCCACATGAAAGATTTGATCTTTTTTGGAACTTGACATCTCCATAAGCTCCTCCATACACTCTCCCCCATTCCTTGTATACCTGCAGATAAAAACTATTATGCACTTTAAACAGAAAATCGACCATCACTAACCAGTTTCCAAAAGTGTTTATCCTCTCATCTCTCCTCACGGGGTAGGTGAGCACAAGTGATACAGTCAACAATATGAAGTTGAAAACAATAACTTAGTTTGCTTTTGTCCCATTCAATAAGAGGATCAATGTAATGAACGACAAACTTATCTCTATTAATCATACTTTCATAGCCTAGAATTAAGCCAATCAAAGGTACATTCAACTCCAACCAATTATCAAACTAGAAAAAAGAAGTCCTACCATTTCCAATCTTCATCCCCAAGCCATATCTAAATTTTGACCAAACGGTACAAATTCATTTACAAGTAAGGGAAGAGTTCTGCTTCTTTACCACGAACGGCATAGCCTTGCACCACATTTCTACTTGGCTTTAAGAACGTTGACCCATAAGGCTTCCTTGTTAACTACAGAATTCCAGCATAGTTTTAAGATATATATATATATATATAAAGGCCTCATTTTGTCTTTCAAGTCTCTAATACCCAAGCCACCCTCCGTTTTCTCTTTAGTAATTTGATTCCAAGATAGTAGGTGAATCTTTTTTCCTTCTGCAGTATCATCCCACAAGAAGCTCCTACTTTGTTTCTAAATCTCCCTTATAAACTTTCCAGGCAGCAGCATAGTTTGCATATGATATTATGGTATTGTTGTTATAACTAACTTGATCAAAGTTGCACAACCTACCCTGGTCAAATATTTCCTCTTCCAACTTGAAAGTCCTTGCTGGGATTTTCCCAATATTGAAGCAAACAAAGTATAAGATGCGCTTTTGTGGACAAGAGGAATTCCCAAACACTTGCCCAAGTCACCAATCAACCCAACACCTATTTAGTTACCCAATTCGATTGCCCAAGCACAAAAAAAAAAAAAAAAAAGATTTTTAATGACGACATTCAATAACAACTGAAAAGATCACAGCTGAAAGTAGCCTTCAACGGTGACTTTTCTGTCCTCGTTGAAGGTGACTTTCAGTTGCAATTTTTTCTGTCATCGTATAAGGCTACTTTCAGCGGCAACTTTTTTCAATAGCCGTTGAAAGGAAAAAAAATTAATATTAATTTTATTTGTAAATTTTTTTATTAAAAATAATATTTTTACCTAAAAATAATATTTTTAAAAAATAAAAATTATGAAATTAATAATTATATACGTGTATAAAAATTATTATTCAATCAATAATATACTAAATATAATATAAAATAAAATGAAAATATATAAATAATAAATATATGCATTAAAATTATTATTCAATTTACTTTTAATTTCTAATAATATTAGATATTTTATATATAGATATATGTATAAATAACACACACATGCTTATATATGCATTAAAATTATTATTCAATTTACTTTTAATTTCTAATAATATTAGATATTGTATATATAGATATATGTATAAATAACACACACACATGCGTGAGTGTATAAAGGTAAAGTAGCACCCATCACCTTAATATTATTTCTTATATGTATTCAACGCCCTAATATTTTTTTTTTGTGTGTGCAATTTTACTATTCATCTTTTAAATTTGGTGTAATCTCATCTAAAATGTTAACTTCCCTTTGACTCCGTTAACATGAGTCCGGCGCAGCAAGCAGAAGAAGAGCGTCATGACAGTGTCGGCGACCTCCTCTTCGCGAATTCACTCTGTTCTGTTTCTATCACCTTCATTTGCTCTATTTTTGTTGTTTCCTTTTAGTTCCTTGCTAATTTCACTCTTTGTTAATTTTCCTTTTGTGCAGACGGGTGGGTTTTTATGGATTCCCAACGATGCCGACGTTAAGATGCGATACAGCTTCGAGCTTGAAGGACAAGGTGCTGTATACTATCTCTGGTCATGGAGTCTGGAGTGGGCCAATCGAAGTTTGCCGACACTTTTTGAGTCCCATGCCTTGCAGCTGGGCAGCAACTCCTCTGCTTCTGCTCTTCGCTCCAGATCTTCTTGTTAAACTCTCCCTTTCAAGTACTACATTATATATTTTGTTCCTTTTTTTTTTTTTTTTTGTTGCTCCGTTGGTTTGAACTTTAAAGTTTAATTGGGAGGTAAAAATGAAGGCACAGGATTGTTGGTGGGACAAGAAGCAGCGGATGCGCATTTTACAGTTTAAAGAAGAAGAAGAATAATAATAATTAGTGTCTCCTACGATCCGAATGGTGTGAGAGGTGTGCTTCTGTGTTTGTGCCATTCATTTCATTCACTGACCATATCGCACATTTAAGGGCAACCAAGCATTGTGGGTACCATTATATATATATATATCATCCATGTTACCACCCAATTGCTCCCTTTTTTTTACTCTTTTCATTTCACATAACTTACTTTTTGTGGGATCATGTTGTCTGTCACAGAGAACGACCCTATCATGAGTCGGTCGCTTTTCTGGCCGCATCACCATTGAAGTGTCTTCTGCCATTGAACATGTTAATTAACAAGGAGTGAAATTCGCAAGGAATTAAAAGGAAACAGCAAAAAAGGAACAAATGAAGGTGATGGAAACAGAACAGAGCAAATTCGCGCTGAGAGGTCGCGGACACCATCATGGCGCTCTTCTTCTGCTTGTTGCGCCGTACTTACGTTAACCGAGTGAGAGAGAAGTTAACGTTTTTGATGGGATTGCACCAAATTGGGTTAAACCTAATTTTAATCCCTATAGTTTACCTAGGGATCAAAATAAATATTCGTTGAAAGTATAAAGATTAAAATCAAAATTTATTTAAAATATAGAAATAAAAAACAAAATTAGTTAAAAGTAACAGGGATATTTTAAAACACATGGATTAACAGTTTTAAAAAGAGTAAACTTAAGGGATCAAAACCATCACTTTTAAACTTCAGCGATGACTTTTTATACTTTCACAGTGACAATAGTCAATTTCTTTTGTAGTATAGATAGATGATCATTCCTGAAGAAGAAGAAGGATATTTTAGTTTTTTTCCTAAAGGCATTGCATAATTTCTCTAAACAAATAACCATTTGATCAATTTGCCGCCCAAAAGCTTACCCAGATAGAATCAGGTCATTAGCAAAGAGTAGATGGGAGATTGGACGACCACCTCTACTCAACAAAATCGGTTGCCAGGAACCATCATTCACACCATCCTGAATTATACGATTCAATCTCTTGATACATAAGGTGCAGATGCAAAGAGCTTCTTTCTTTACGTATTGCTCTCCCTTTTGTAAAATAAAAGGAGCTACTCTGTTTTGGCCCTCTTGTTATGAGTGGGCCAAAGTAGCCTATTTAAAAAGGAAAAAGAAAAAGAAAAACATATTTTACTAGCCTGGTCATCTGAACCTATTTTCCTAGCTTTAAATGAAATCTTTATAGTGTATACTACTTTCCTATTAAAAAAAAACAGATAAAGAAAGCCTATTCAATCAATATCAGCTACGTACCAACGAGCCGAAAATATATAATGATAGACAGCCGTATATAACAAGATCATGAAGACCCAATTAATTGCGGCTTCAAGGCAACAACTTATAGTGGCAGTTCTTTATCAATAATTATTACTTCTTTGATCGAATTTATAAGAATGAGAGATGATATTTTACTTAATACTATTTATAAATTACTTCATCAAATTTTTGAATTTTTATGTTAATATATGATATTTACCTTCATTTATTATATGTTGATTTTACTTTTATATGTTAAGCAAATATTAAATAGGAATAAAGTTAAAAATTTATTCAATTTTATTGTAAAATTAATAAAGTTTAATATTTTTTTAAATCTATATAAAATATGTTAAAATGATTTATAAATGAAATAAGAGGAGTAGTCAATCTCTTGAATTTTATATACAAGTCACTTTTAAATTTTAGATGTAGAATTAGTTTAGGCCCTAAACTAATTATTCACCGTATCTTATAAGTCACTTTTCTCAAGCCCGACCCTCGAGAGGTCGGGCCGAGGGCATGCCCGCGGGCCTGAGGCCCGTTTCACTTTTTTTTTTAAATACAACATTAATTTTTACACCAATACAATTCCTTTACTTAAAAATATAGCAAATCATATCTAATTATTTAAATAGCTATATTGACAATAATAAATACTTTGAAGGTCTTAAACTTAAGTTCACAAATTATACAACATAAGTTTCTTTTTTCATCACTATCTCCAATTTCAAAGACAGTTGAATTTGACTGAACTTCATTAGGAATTGGTTCAGAAGGCTTTGCTTTAGTAAGGTAAAAAAATCAAGTATTTCATTCCTCACACCACTACCACTACCACCATCATCATTTTCGGTCTTTGGCAAAGTTGGACTTGAAAATTGATTTCAGTAGTAGTCACATGATTTATAATTAAAAGTAAGAAGATGTTTGAATGTTATTAATGTAATAAATAAAATGATAGAATAAAGATTTACATTCATTCCCCAATTTTATAGCTGGACACCTAAGTTTGTAGCCTATAGGCCAACCCTCGGGTCATGGGTCGGCCCATGGGTCACATGTATGTTTAACATATTTTCACTTTATTCAAATAGATGAAGTTAAAACAATATATTTTTAATTTTGGTCTTTAAAAAGTAGTTTGTATGTGGCAAATAACATAACAAGTTTGATATTAAAATTGGAAAGAATAAGGATTCAAGGAGTGTGTATGTGTATTGTGTTTGTCTTTATATAGCACATATAATAACTGAACATAAGTATTTGACTTGAAAAGATTTATTTTACAATTTGAAGGAAAAAAAGAAGTTGTTATAATATAATACATTGGATAAACAGTAAGAAAAATATAGGAAGAACAACAAATGTTTAAAATTAAAAAAAAATTGGAGGGCCTAAACTGGCCGGCCCTTGGCCCTGCAGGGCCGGCCCTTTTAAGCCCTCGGTCCTACAGGGCCGACCCTTTTAGGCTCGACTTCCTTTTTTTACCCTAAATTACAAGCCCGCCCCTTGATTTAAACGGGTTTAATCAGACCGGCCCGACGGGCTTGGCCCATTTTCCTAACTCTAGTTTAGGGGGCTTAGCTTTGATCCTAGCCTATTTAACGAATAGGTCAGTAGTAAACTCAAACTTATTTTCAAGTCTATTAAATAAAGAGGTCATACTTATTTTTACAAGGGCTAACTTCAAGAATACAGACCTGCCCTATTATTTATCCTTTTTTTTAAAAAAAAGTTTGCATTGTTATATACAATTTGTTGTACTTAATTGGCTCATTTTTTTAAAAAAATTTATACTACATATCTTCAATATAAGATCTAATTGATTTTTTTAGGAGATTATTGATGAAGCTAAATGCATTACCTTAATGTATTCTTTTATGTATATCACAAGATTATATATCAACTAGTATAAAAAAAGATTATATATCAACTTATAAGTTAGACAAATTAATTTAAAAAAAATAATGAATATAAATACTTTAAAATATTATATTTAGTTTATTTAATATTTTAAAAAAAAAGTTAATTGACTCTGATAAAGATAGTAGATAGTATCTTCTTAGTTAATAATTATTATCTTTTTTTTTACATCTGCTTCCTCAGATAACTGTTGTTACTTAGCTTTTAATAGGCTTGAAGAATTACACATATATTTTGGAAGCAGAGGCATCTTAGGAGTTGTCTCTAAAATACTCTTTACAGATAATTTATCTAATTACATCGATAGAAAAAATTAGTCAAAGAAGTAAATCTGAACAGTTTAAATAGAGATAATGAAGAAAGAGGATAGGAAGTAAAAAATATTTTGTGACAAGTGAGACAATTAAAAAGGAGAAACCAGAATGACTGACCAGAATGCGTGACATTACTCAAAGTACTCCTATTAATGACGAAAATTTCTATGATCAGTACTACTATTAATTATTTGGCACAAAAAAAAAGTACTACTATTAATTAATTAATCGTACATTTCGTGGGTTGGTTGTCAATCTAGAAGTCTCCTTAATGCTAAAGTGGTGAAGACATATTGACATATGATCGATAAGATGTTTTTCTTCTTCTGTATTCTAATTTTCTGTAGATTGTTATAATTAACCCAACAAAGTTCCAACGCCCCATTAGTTACGTGTACGTAACCCTAATATTATATAGAGCACGTTTTTATTACAAGAGTTTTGTAACTCATTTATGCGTGTCATGATCAATAAAAAAAGTTAAAAATATTAAATTTGTTATAATATTTGAGTGATCTCAATATTATCCTTGCCAGCTACTTCTTTTTTTTCTATTTATAGAGTAAATAAAATATTTTATTTTATTTTATTTATAAATCATATCATTACATTTTTCATGTGAATATATAATTTTACCATTCATTTATTATATGTTGACTTTACTTTTATATGTTATAGTGTGAATGTTAAAAATGGATAAAATTGGAGAATTGTTAAATTTTAAAATAAAGTTAATGATGTTTAAGGTTTTCATTTATCTGTGTGAAATATGATGAAAGTGACCAACATCATACTCCTCTTAATATCCTTTATAAATATAGGCCATGTACGAGAAAATATTTAATACTTATTGAAAGTATTCAAATGCAAGAAAAAAGGGTAAAAAAAACCCCCCCCCCTTCTAGAAGCGCTCGTAACAAAAATAGGATGGAGTGCGTATTAGTTTTTCAACAAAAAGGGAAGTCCAATCTGATAAGAAAATAATTGTTATTCTTTTTTTAAAAAAAATAAATAAATTTTATTCTAACTTTCCAAGTGAATGCTTCTTATAAGTAGCTTCAATACTCTATGGGTTGGACTTTACAGAGATATATTGTTCAAGCACATGCAATGGTCGATATTATCTTGATTAGGTGATGATTTGGTTCTAGAAGTAATAAATCTGGTTGGCCAAATTGTCTTAGAATTTTATGTGAAAAAAATAAAGGAGAAATTGTAGAATTGAACACCAGAATCGAGCTAAATCTTTTATTTTTTAAAAAAAATTAGAAGGGGAGGAATTAATAGTTTGAAATTATAAAGTAGAATTGAACATGTGATTTTCCATATTTATATGATAGCATTTATGTTATTGGTTCGATTATATAGATCACCCACGTTTATAAACATTAAAACTTTGATTGAGTGTTCTCTTTAATCTTATATATATACACTATTTTTTAATAGATTTCATACATGAATTGTGCTAGGCTCTTGACAACCAACCAACCAGCGTAATTAAACTCAATCGAATATCTCAAAACAGCAATCTTAATGCATGCATGGTAGCCAACTAATTTAAGAAAGCTATTATTTTTATTCATGCCATGAATGTGATATATCACCTAACTTAATGAATATTTACTAACAATAACGATGTAGTTGTAGAATTTGTTGGTTCTTGCATCTAAATTAAATCTTTGGTTTAACCCTCATTCATCTTTGAAATGGGCCGATAAATTAAAATGTTATCTCTCACTCTTAATTATGTTGGTCCGAATCATGAAGATGACACTATTCTAGAATGTTATTTAAGTATTGTGGTGATGCACCATTAGTCCATTAATTATTTTCCCTGTAGTTCTTGAAGTGTGTTCTGTAACACATTTAATTATATCACATCTGTTTAAAAACTAAAAGAATGCTATTAATTCATTTATT
>QFDD01008839.1:0-12523 GCA_006871305.1 Vachellia collinsii | reverse complement strand
AAGTCAAAGTCATCATCACTAACATCTTTACCAACTTCGGGACCACCGTCCCCACCACACTCCATTAAACCTTAATCCCAAATTAATTAATCATAATTAAAAAAAGTTTTACAATACATAAACAAACAAAGAGCAGAGTTAAAAACTCATTTAACTTCATATTACAGCTTCTGTACCTTACTTTAGGATGAATCTCTGAGCTGTTCCAGCTGTTCGCATATGCACCCCGCTTTCATGCGCCTCAAATTTGCTCTCCTTTCTCTCTCGCACGCGGACTAGGGATTCGGTCAACTTTGCAAATTTGGGGCTTTCTGTTTTGGGAAGTTGTTCCACAGTTTCATTGAGCCACAACATAGTAGACCACCTCAGCTATTAAGTTACATGTGTTATCCATGTAAGATGCCAGCGTGGAAATCTTATGCCACCTGTCAAGTTCACGGTGAACGGTTAACGATCCGTTGGTCCAGGTCCAAAGTGCTACCTTTTGTAAACTTCCGGGGCAAATTTGGTCCTAAAAAAACTTCCGGATATTCAGTGCTCCAGCGTGGATACTTCCGGGGCGAAAATGGTCCTTTACCCTTCTTTATAAGATAGGCACATTATTATGAAACTATCTAGGGTTTACCTTCAAGTTTTCTTTTTTAACTATATGGGATATTTTATTTTCTTTTTAACTATAAGGGGTATTTTGATCTTTTAATAACATTAAAAAAAAACTCTAATAATGCCTCTTAGCATTACTAGGGATTTGTTAGATTGGAATGTCTCAATTTGGATTTTGGTATTTCAACTAGATTTAGTTAAAATTCTTCCTAAGATAAATTACTAAAATTAATGACATACAATAAAGCCCTGCTTAGAAATTAAATATATGCTAATAACTTGTTGCAATTGGAAAAAATGTAATTATCTTATCTTTTCTCTATATTGGATCAAGTATGTTTTTTTAAAATTGCTCTTATAATTAGAATGAGAAGGGTATCAGGGCATGTCACTATGTTATACCGGATACGTGTTCAAATATCAATATATATATTTTTACATTTTTTTAAGAAGCATGTGCGACTACATGGATGGCATATAATGAATTGAATGTATGTTAAACGATGAAATATTTAATAAATTCAGGTGATACATGTTCATTGGAGAACTGGATGGAATGTATATGATAAACTATATGTAAGTTTTGTCCTTATATAAAATAGTGGTAGATCACTCCTTTTTTTGGAAAAAAAAAATATAGGTGATTTGAGTTCCGAAAGCTTACTAAGAATATAATATATCTTTAAGTTTAAAGAGTGTTTATAAAAATATTTATAGATTGTTTATCAATAAAATCCTTTTATCAACGACGGGAATTAAAATCATAACATTATAAACTATAAACCAACTCCTATCAATTGGAGGAACCTTTAATTTGTTGGCTATATAAAATATCAATCTAATCTTTACTATAAGACACTTCTAGCTGCTTTAGAAGTGTTGAAGAAAAATGGGTAAGTGTAGTTGTTTGATTAAAATGATAAAAAAAATATTGTGACCTTTTAAGATCACACTCAAACTAAAATGAATATATCTTAACTACCTTAATTTAATTTCTTTCTTACATAATCTGCCTCTACAATTCATTTAAACAACTACACTTTTGGGAAAAGAGAGAGAGAGAGAGAGAATGTGATGCCATTAATTTGTCACAAAAGAATTTATATTTAAAATTATAGAAATATTTAAAAAAAAAAGCCTTATATTAAAGAGGATGGTGGGTGGTATTCTTCATGAAACCTTTTGCCAAGCCATCATTGTAAGAGAGAGAACCACAAAAATTTAAGGTAAAGCGGAGATAAAAAAAGGGAAAAAAAGAGAATTATGTTAAGGTATTAAATAATGGATTTAATTATTTAAAAGTTTAATAATACATGATAAGGTTTCAATATAAAAAATGACAATATATTTCACTCCACATTTATCATTAAAATTTTGTAGGAATTAAATTTATTCATCAAGACTTGATGATTATTTGGCAAACAAATAAAAGCACAAATACGGCCAAAAAAGAGAGAGAGAGAGAGAGTGTTTGCAGGGAGAATTAGGAACAGCTGACGAGGGAAGCATCATGGGAGTGTTCAACTGAAGCAGGCTGCACAAAGAACTAGGCTTGAGATCCCCAAAGTAGGAGCGTGCAGCACAAAACGACCCCCCAACGTTGTTGTCATGGCCAGAGACACCACGTGCTTCAATCCCTCTCTAATTCTTGAGCAATTATTGCATACCGCGCCAGCTCCACTTCATATGAATTCTGACCAGTCAAAACACGACAAGTGCCTCATGGGCTCCGCTTCTTTGCCAGCGCACTGTTTACATAAATATTAAATATCAACCTACTGCGTAATGAAACTAAGAGGAGGCCATGTGTGGGGAGGTTTTGCAAGGGTGGACTGAGGAGGAGGGTATACCAAATGCCATGCTTTATAAAACCTTAAATATAATTAATTCATTCATTTAATAGCATTTTAATTTTACTCATATTTAATACCATCTCCTAACTTAATATGGAAATTAGTTGATTTTTTTTAAAAAAAATAAAGAAACTAATTAACTGGTACATTTATTATTTTTTACTTTAATTTACCTGACTTATAGACTGATATATAATCGAATGATACTCATAATTATTTTTAGAATGCATGTTATAATTAAATAATTTATTTAACTATTTTAATCTTCTTAAAAAAGTCGACTAACTTTTATTTTAAGGATTAACTGTAGCGTACATTATATTAATGAGAATAAAATCTATGCAATAATAAATAAATTATAAAGTTATTATATCCATTTCAATTCCTAACATAACATCAATTTTAATGAAAAATTAAACAGCAAAATGAATCTTAGACTAAGAATTGGAGGGAATATATGCATATCAAAATTAATGATGTGATTTATAAATATCATAAAAAATTATGAGCTTGTTTGTTCTTGTTTTGTATTTTCCTATTTTCTAAATTGGTTTTAAAAACAATTTTTAAAAATAAAAAATAACAAAATCTATTTGGACAATTGTTCTAAAAAATTATGAGACCGGAAAGTGATGTTTCGATAATAACTTAAGTTGTTAAATGAAAAAAGAAAGTTAACAAGTAGATAATGAATGATTTCCCATTTTTTTAAAGCAAAAACTAGAGTTTTTGTTTCTGTTTTTAAAAACTAATTTTTATTTTAAAGATAAAAAATCTTGTTTGGTGTATTGCTTTTAATAATTTGTTTTTGAATAAAACAAAAACAAGTTTTAGTTTTAGTTTTTTGCAATTTTTTACTTTTTGTTTAGGAATGTCAGGAAACCCTTTATTATTTGATTGTTTTTTTTTCCAATTTAAGAATATGAGTTATCTTTAAAATTTCATCATCGACCTAATCTGAGTACATATTTAATTTCAAATATAATTTTTCAAAAGCAATCATTCAAATAAATTTTCTTATTTTTTATTTTCAAAATTGTTTTTAGATACAGTTTTAAGTGTGTGTTTGATAACATGGTTTCAAGAACAAAGTAGTTAAACATCCTACCAAAATTCATAATAACTTTTAATTCTTAAAATCATATTTTGTGGGTTGAAAATTATGGTTTTCTAAAAGTTTTTTTTTTAACTTTTTTAAAAAGCTATTCTTCAAAATCTATTTTTTGAAATCATTTTCGTATCACTTTTTCTTATGAATCTATTTTGTAAAAACTAATCTAATCAAACAATAAATATCCAATGAAAACCCACACCAACTCCCTGCTCAGCTCTGTCTCCTTACGTGTGTCACTAATAAAAAAACAAAATTGATCCATATGCAGAGATAACCACTTCTAATTATTTTTTAATCTCCGCTTTAAAAATACTTAAAAAAGGCGACAATCATAGTGTGCACTAATGATGATATCCTTAATAATATGACCACATGTGTGTTTTGCATACTGATTTATATGTATTTATATAAATGTGCGTTCGACTTGGCTTAACGGCCTGAAAATATGTGTGCTTTTTGCATGGTGGTTATGTGTATATGTAAATTTCTCTAATCTCCCATATTTTACCTATCTATCATCTCTGTATCGCCTAGGGCTAACACTGCTAACAGCAAGAATTAACTTAAAAATGTTTATATTACACTGCCTTTATATAAATTATGAAATATTTACATATTCCTTTGGATTATACATTAATTTATAAATCATTCAAATTAATTTAAAAAAATGATAAATATATTAATTTATTTAACCTTTTTAATTTTTTCTAAAATTCAATTAGAATTTATATTAAAGACTTGAGATGGTACGTGAATTACATATCAAATACTCGTGACCCAATTGATACCATGTATCTCATTGAGTTTTTCTCTTTCTCAATCTTAAGATGTGAGTTTATCTTTAATCAATATGATGGGCGAGTGGGCTCTTCTCATTGAGGCAGAGAGATGACAAAAAAATAGGCATATCAAATTTTAATTATTTGACCGACTTAACAATATATATAACTTTAAACCTAATTTAGAAGCTGGCTTCGAAGGATAAATAAAAAATCTGTGATTGTAATTTTTTTTTTAATTTTGTAAACGAATTGAATGACCAAAAGATAAAAGCAAAAGAGTTATACGGGGCTTGTTTGGATTGATAATAAACATTACTTTTATAACATGATTTTTAATTTACAAAATAATTATATGACATAGATTAAATTAATATATAAGATAAATTTTATTTTAAGTTATGTGAATATACTTTTATAACATTCAGCCAAACATAACCTATAATCTATTTTGAAGCTTGGACTCCTTCATTTATCCCTTTTGATGACACATGGTTTATCTATGATAACATTGTAAAAGTATATTTATATTAATTGAAATAAAATTTCTCTTCTGTAACCTTTGTAACTGATCATAATCATTCTAGTTCGTTATATCAAGATGACTAGGACGACAATTATTTTGCATCTCCGGGTCATTTTCATAATATGAATAAAATATAAATAAATCGCAGCTTGCCGGAGGGTAAAGAAAAGTCAAAATTGCAGTGGGAAACTGAGAAGTCAGAAGTCTTTGTTCGTATGTTACTTTTTTTATAATAATTTTTTTTATGTCACTTTTTCGATTATTACACATTCGCTCATAGTCCCATAGAACGTCCTTACATGCTCCGGTAATTATTATTTTTATCCTTTTTTATGTTTAACGATGCTTTCGAGGAATTCACCTCGTGGCAGGAAGCCTATTTTTCATCCTTCTTCCCTCGTCAAAATGGAAAATCCCAAAAGGCTCCTCACTGTCAGTTTCCATTCCTGTTCTTTTATTCTGTTAGCCTTCAAAATATTCGTCAACTCAGAAATATCTCCTTGCTTAGATTTCTTCCACCTCTGTTTCCTCTCTTCCTTCTCCACCGCCATAGGCACGATACTCTGATGGTGGATGCAGAAATAAAATACAGTATCAGAGATCACAAATCAGTTTGATTAGTACAATGAGCAGAAAAAGAAAGTTTCTTCTCAACGTTGAAGATGCAGCTATTGACTTCTTTAACTATCTCCACGAAGAGAAGCCCCAAATTCTTTTCTTCATTCCTCTGATTTTGGTTGCTTGGGTTATTGAGAGATGGGCATTCTCGTTGTCCAATTGGGTTCCTCTTGCTCTAGCTGTGTGGCTAACTATTCAGGTGCAGACTTTTCTCCGTCCCTCCTTCTCTCTGTTCCTTCCTCTTTTGAGGTTCTACTTGCGTCTAATAGATTGTACTATAGATTTAGTGTGCTTTTAATTGGACCTGTTTACATCTATTATTGATATGTAGCAACCACTAAATAGTAATTTTAATCAGGGATTTTCATGTGGGGGCAGAGGTGAGGCCGAAAAGTTTTCAGCTTTGCCTCAACTGATTTTTCAGTCGAGTCATGACCATTGGTTTGAGAATTAAACTGATTAGTCTCTTCCCTGCTTCCCCGTTTTTCTATACAAGCAAGTTGTCTTTCTACCGTATGCTTCTGTTATGAACTTATTTTTACTACAGCTGAACGAAATTTTGTTGGTGCTTAACTTGGTGCTTGCTAAGTCAACTAGATTATAAATTTATCAAGAAGTGAATAAAAACTTGGCAGCTGTTGATATTTTGGTGATGTAAAATCTATTGGGCAGTTGGGCTGTGTAGATGGGTAATCGAAGCATTATTCTCAAGTCTGCAATTGTCCGGTGGAGCATTTCCTAAAATAACATAAGTGATGATGGCACAGGCACTTAATCTTGAGTACCTGATCTCGTGTTAGTTTGTTAATGTGTTTATCCGACTTCCATTGTATGGACTATGGAGGATCTTCCACTCAGAACTGATATTTGTTGAATAAATGAAAATTCTAAATTCCGTTTCAGATTTTGAAAGGTCTCAATTGTAAATGATATAAGCAAATTTCTCGTCTTTTGGCCAATTAATATTAATATCAGCAGTTGATGAAAGATATTTTTCTTTTATTTGCAGTATGGGAATTATCAACGCAAACAACTTGTTGAGGACATAAATAAGAGATGGAAACGAGTCGTATTGAACATCTCGGTATCTTATCCCCTTCTCACTCCCTTTTACGTTCACAAAGAGCTTTATGAAGTTGACTTCAATTCTTGTACTTATAGCCATCAACACCATTGGAGCACTGTGAGTGGCTGAATAAACTATTGACAGAGGTTTGGTCCAACTATTTAAACCCAAAGCTCTCAGCAAGGTTATCAGATATAGTTGAGGTGAAATTTCTTTTCCCTTTTTAGTTACTACATTGATGATTGATGCATATTATCATCTATTCCCAGTACTCAGATTGCTAGTTTTCAATGGTCCCTTTATCGTATTTTCTTCCTTCCATGGCTAAATTAGGTCACTTTAGAGTCTGCTTCAGTTCATTCAGGGGGGAAAATGAAATTTCAGATTTTCCATAAAACTCTAACATCAGTAAATGGTGACCTTAACTTGTTTTGCACTATTCAAGATCATGATCTACATTCTCTTCAACACAGCTGATACCCTCATTTTAAATTGATTGGTGAACTAATTGCATGTTCTTTCTTTTGTGTGTGCAGAAACGTTTAAAGCTGCGAAAACCAAAACTCATAGTAAGTGACATTCATCTTCCCATTGGGAAGGATTTCATGTTTGTTGACCAAAACAGTTTGAATATCAAATTATGCTGAAATTTCAGTAGATGTGTATTGGACTGAAGCAATTTGTCATGTAGGAAAGGGTTGAGCTGCAGGAGTTTTCACTTGGATCTAGCCCTCCTTCCTTGGGTCTACAAGGGATGCAATGGTTAGCTGTTGGTGATCAGGTATTATCTTGCTTTACTTTCTGATATCATCTGCATATACCATCTTTGATATTTAATGAAGAATCTTATTTTCTCCTCAGAACTTCTAAACTTTTTAAATCAGATGGGGAGGGAATGATGTGTGCCTGTCTTCATCTATGTTGACATCATCACCAAGGGCTTTTTTAATATTTATTTTGTAGTACAAAGAATAATTCGAGAAACAAAGTTTAAAACATAGAGGACTACTTGTGAATTAAATGTTAGATTCATGATTCTAGGATTTAATAAAAGATTCCTTGTATAAGCAAATTTGAACATCCTTTTCTACCTATGAGCAAAATGTCTTAGAAGTTGATTCCTCAATATTCGTATTTGGAATTCTCCATCTTCTTTGTTCGGATCTAAGCTTTATCCCTTAATTTCTGATATGTTCCAATGCCTGAGATTCTTATATCCTGTTGGTTTTTGACAGCGAGTCCTTAGACTGGGCCTTGATTGGGACACAAATGAAATGAGTATTTTGATGTTTGCTAAGCTAGCCAAGCCTTTGATTGGAACTGCTAGGATTGTGGTCAACAGTCTCCATATCAAGGGTGATGTAAGTGAATAGCATCCTCATTTTCTCTTCACATTGAAGTGCGAAGGTTATCTTGTCATGAAATGAAGCTTACATACAGCAAAGTAGGAGGCACAAAAACAAGCCTAATTTGTAGGTTAAGTTGATCTTTAATGCATGGAGACATCACTTGTTTTATAAGTGCCCCTAGCTTTTGGTCCCTTGTACTGTAGCTTCGTTGAGGAACTGGTGTGGCCTATTTATATTGTTTTTCTGATCATTCATTTACATTTTTCAGCTTCTCGTTACCCCAATTCTAGATGGTAAAGCACTTTTATATTCATTTGTATCAACCCCTGAAGTGAGGATAGGAGTTGCCTTTGGAAGTGGTGGAAGCCAATCACTGCCTGCTACTGAGTTGCCTGGTGTTTCTTCTTGGCTGGTGTGTCTCTTTTCATATTTTTTGAAGGAATAGAAAATGCATATTCTTTTACGTTGGTCCGTTAAACTGTCTTTTATTGTGCTGTTGTAGAAAGAACAATATGCCTTTGGTTCAGTGTCAAATTTTTAGAAATGGCTTTGCAGAGTAGATATTAATTCTGACTCTCTACTTCAATTGATTTCAGTCTGATACTCAAGTTCATTGAGATGTGTTTCCATTTGCATTTATGTTTAATATAAGGACTGCTTGTATAATTCTTATCTATATTCATTAAAAGATCACTCCATATCTGCATCAAGGAAGAGAAGAAGAAACATAAATTACTTTGCATTTAGGGACAACATCATTTGTGGAACTATTTCCATAATGCTGATTTCTATGTCAAGCTAAGACCTTCTGTCTGTTAAACTTACATCCTTTTCATGTTCAACCACATTTGCTGACTGCCAAGTTTCAGGCTAATTCTACATTTACATTCTCTTTTTATGCAGGTTAAACTTTGTACTGACACGTTGGTTAAAACCATGGTGGAAGCTCGCCGCCGTTGTATCTCCTTGCCCGCAACAGACTTAAGAAAAAAGGCTGTTGGAGGCATTATATATGTTAGAGTGATTTCAGCAAATAAACTTTCTAGGAGTTGCTTCAAGGGAAGCCCTTCCAAAAGGCAACTAAATGGTACATCCGATGGCTTTTTAGAAAGCAACTCTGATGAAAAGGATCTGCAGACATTTGTAGAGGTAGAACTTGAGGAATTAACCAGAAGAACAGATGTGAGACTGGGTTCAACTCCTCGGTGGGATGCAACATTTAATATGATCTTACATGATAATACTGGAATTCTTCGTTTCAATCTTCATGAGTGTCCTCCTGGCAGTGTGAAGTATGACTACCTAGCAAGTTGTGAAATCAAGGTATGGTTATTAATATCTCTTTTTTTTATCCAGCAATTGGATAGGAGAACACCAACTACCAATATTGTCTTGTATTCTTTGACAAAATGATGGGAAACCAGTTTATTCTAGAAGTTATTTGTGTTTCATATTTTATTATGTGCCTTGTGTTAATTGTTACAAGTGTCCAATGTTGGTTACTGTTAGTTTTTATGGATCGGATAAGGTAGTTATTTTCAGTTTATGTGTCAGGCTATAAATATCATATATGTATTCTACCAAAAGAGGGATGAATGAAAGTATTATTCAGTGAGGTTATCTCTCATCTTCCTAGAACTATGTTCTGATCTAGCCTCCTCTCTTCTTCTCTCTCTCCCCCTTTCTTCTTTTCTCTCTATTCCTTGCATTCTTCTATCTTCTCCAGGATTATAGATTCTGGTTCTAGAGTTCCTCCTCCTCTCTACTCTTTCTTCTCTCTCTCTGCTCCCCTTCTCCTATTTCTACTTCTAATTTCCAGATTCTAACACAAACAGGTTTTCATTTTCAGCCCTTTTCTTTTCAATTATAGTAACATAAATGTTTATTTGATTAGATGAGGCACGTTGAAGATGATTCAACAATAATGTGGGCAATAGGACCTGGTTCTGGTATCATAGCAAAACATGCAAAGTTCTGCGGAGATGAAGTTGAAATGGTAGTCCCATTTGAGGGGGCCAATTCAGGAGAGGTGCAATATCATACTCGTGGCTCATAATTGGTTTCCTTTATTTTAACTGCCAGATTTGTTTTATAATTAAAACACCTTGTTATGAAGAAGGGGAAAAGAATATTTGAGGTGATACTGATAATTGTTTTATAGTATACTCTTCTGACTGGTATTTTTAGTGGTAGAACTGTTGTCAAAGTGCTCTTTTACTCCCATTTTCTATTCAGAAATTGATTGATAGTTGGTTTACCTTTTCTGAATGTAGAGAAGTCCTTAGTTATTGGCATACTCTGTTCATAACACCTCTTTCCATTACATTCTGTAGTTAAAAGTCGGCATTGTAGTGAAAGAGTGGCAATTATCTGATGGTTCGCATAGCTTGAGCAACTTGCGAGCCAGCTCTCAGCAATCACTTAATGGTTCATCAAATCTTCAAGTAAGAACTGGAAGAAAACTTAGCATAACTGTTGTGGAGGGAAAGGATTTTGCTGCAAAAGACAAATCTGGAAAATTTGATCCATATGTAAAATTGCAGTATGGAAAGGTGGGTGATACCTCTATTATAACACCGACTTCATATTATCATTGATCTGAGACCTCTATAGCACAGTTTATATAATATTATTCATGAAACTTGAGTGATTGATTATGTTTTATCTGATTCTTCTGTTAATCGTCATCCAGGTTGTCAATAGAACAAGGACTGCT
Organism: Vachellia collinsii; assembly: GCA_006871305.1. Lineage (NCBI taxonomy): Eukaryota > Viridiplantae > Streptophyta > Magnoliopsida > Fabales > Fabaceae > Vachellia > Vachellia collinsii. Next base: position 1,899 of record QFDD01008839.1, on the reverse strand, counting down.
CGTACATCAAATCCTGTGTGGAACGATACCTTTGAATTTGATGAGATTGGTGAATATCTAAAAGTGAAATGCTTTAATGAAGATACTTTCGGAGACGAAAACATTGGCAGTGCAACTGTAAATTTGGAAGGGATAATGGAGAGGTCCATGAGGGATGTATGGATTCCTCTGGAGAGAGTTAGTTCTGGGGAATTAAGACTTCAAATAGAAGCAGTTAGGGTGGAGGATCAAGAAGGATCGCGGGTATGCTTCATTTCATAAGAAATGAGTGATCCTTTCAATTTTTTGGACTACAGATTTCAAAAGAAAGGACACATCTTGCTTCGACATTCTGTTATCAGTATACTGTCATTTCACATCGGGAAGATTCATTGTAACATGTTTTGTAATGTCTTTGATATCTGCAGGGTTCGTCTTTGGGCTCAGGCAATGGTTGGATTGAGCTTGTTCTGATTGAAGGAAGGGACCTTGTTGCCGCTGATCTCAGAGGGACAAGTGATCCATATGTGAGGGTACACTATGGAAACCTGAAGAGAAGGACAAAGGTTATAATACTGTATCCTCATTTATTTTCAACGAAACTGAATGGCTTCAGTATCTGAAATTTTATCTTGATACTGATCATACTAGTGGCAGTGTATGTTTCCAATTGCAATGCTTCACATGAATTTGCCTTCCCTTTTCCTCTCTGTGAAAAGAAACATTTTCCAGAGAACAGTCTTTTGGAGTTTTCTGAACTGATTTTAATTGTTCATTAAAGTCGAACAGTTCATGTCACACGTCATGAGACATTTTTATGATACTTTCCCTCTGCCTTCCATGGGAACCATGCAAAGTCAATCGAATCTTGCAAAAAATTAGTTACTTACTGGCTGTTCTGTTTGACAGGTTATACCCAGAACTCTTAACCCTAAATGGAACCAGACCTTAGAGTTTCCTGATGATGGGAGCCCCCTATTACTGTACGTTAAGGACCATAATGCTTTACTGCCGACGGCAAGTATCGGGGAATGTGTGGTTGAATATCAAAGGTTGCCTCCAAACCAGACGGCTGACAAGTGGATACCTCTTCAAGGGGTCAGGAAGGGAGAGATCCACATACAAATTACCAGAAAAGTCCCAGAGATGCAAAAGAGATCTAGTCTAGATGCTGAGCCTTCTTTGAGTTATTTACACCAAATTCCTTCCCTGGTGAGAGACATCATTTAATGTCAGAAAAACATAATCGTGATATGTTTCCGTATCAAATTCTTATGATATATATCCATTTTACGTCTTTTGTTGTGACCCCATTTTGATTGAACTTGGTCAGATCAAAGAGATGATGGTAAAGTTTCGATCTTTGATAGAGGATGGGAATATTGAGGGACTTGCTACAACTTTGAGTGAGCTTGAAACGCTAGAGGATACGCAGGAAGCCTATATAAATCAGTTGGAGACAGAACAAATGCTTCTTCTCAGCAAAATAAAGGAACTAGGCCAGGAGATCATTAATTCTTCTCCTTCTATGACCAGAAGATCCTTTTGAGCAAATTCTTTTCACACGTATAATGTTGCTTATGAGGGATAGATTTTGTACATTAGGTTCACAGACTAGCAGTGGGTCTTACAGTTAGTTATCCTTTATTAAACTAAACTACAATTATTGTGGATGGTTTTTTTAGCATAAACTAAAATGAGAAGACTGAAAATTGAAAAGGTTCAACGCAAGCTGGGGTTCAAAAATTCTATTTATGTGGATCCTATTGGTAGATCAGGTGGGTTAGCGTTTTGGTGGAGGGAAGATTTGGATGTTTCGGTTGGAAGGGCTGATAGATTTTATATTTATATTGCAGAAGTGAGAATGAATGGGAAGGGGTTATCTTGGATGCAATACACAAGTTGTTCAATTCAAAGTCT
>QFDD01008838.1:0-12687 GCA_006871305.1 Vachellia collinsii | reverse complement strand
TTGCTACGAACAAACATACTCTTACTAAAACCAAAAATTTAATATTGTTAGTCTAATTTATAATTTAACTAATTTAAAAGGTAACTCTATAATTAAATACTCATAAAACATGTTTATTATATCATAAAAATGATTGTAAGCATTATTTGTTCATATTTAATTGCAATTCATCAAGATTCGTTGAGTTACCATTTTTTGTTAAATAAAAATGACATTAAGGAACTAAAAACACTTCATAAACTCAAGGAAATAAACTAAGACTGTGGTATAGAAGCCAAGCGTGTACCGTAGCCTTAAATAAATTATCCCGTCGAAGAAATATATATACTTGACATTAGTCTGATAACCACTTTAATCAACTTGCCATTAAAATGGGATCAGATTCAGATCTACCTAAAAATTGTTCCAAATGACTCAAACATTAAAGGAGAGTCAAAGAGCGGCCGGTCCAGCACCGACTAATGAAAACCTTTAGGAGCCTTTTGTGGGTAAGACTGTCCCCCGTTTCAAAGGAGTAGGCAACATCTTAAATGCCCACATGTGATCACAACTCTCTCTCTCTCTCTCTCTCTCTCTCTCTCGCACACACAATTACCTATATTTCTGTTCAAATATGAGCTCTCTCACTCACTCTTGAGTCTTATCTATCAAACACGCCCTGCATAAAATATCACTGAAAAATCTCAATAGCAAATGAACGAACATGGACTAGGTCATTTGCTTCCCTGCAACTTGTCATTATATACTATTCAGTGCTCACTCATTGTGAAGCTTTTTTATAATTACATAACCTCCAAGGGACTTCATAGTAATTTTCCTTTTTTCCAATAGAATATATGAATAATGAAGTACTGGGCCAGCTCCTCTCTCTCTCTCTACACACACACGAAGGATACAGACAGACACAGTGCTAAAAGATGAAAAAGTTATGGTTTATATCATATCAACCACCCAAGTCCATCCATCATACCCACCTCAATAATAACTAAACCTTCACTTAAAAACACATGTACCTCGCCTTTGCTGTCAAACAATGCACAGCAACACACTTCATCTTAAATGCCATATCCACCAACTCAATCCATACCAGAGACCATGTCAGCTTTTCCTAAGTAAACTTCAGCTTATAAATGATGGATCAATCAAATTCTATCCTCTGTAGTACTAGTAACTGCACAAGATGCAGTTAGAGAGAGAGGGAGAGAGAGAGGCATGGGGGAGTGATATCAAATTAAATCATTTACAGTATGATGTCCACTTTTCTTCTATACATAATTACTTCAATGAATGTAGAGTATTCAGATTTGTGTGGAATAAAGTCCACTGCTTGTCTCTTTCAATCCTACTGTACCTAATGCTGTGCTGCAGAGGTTTTAGGGACAGTAAAGCACGTAATTAACATGGTCTAACAAGATAAAGATAAATTTTCAAGGCAGTTACCACTGATGGTTGCGAAGCAGTCACAAACATAGACACGACAGCAAGAAAAAATGGGAAATTTTATTGATCGCATGGCTAAAGATAGAAAAATGATAATAACAACATATTCATCCTCGTTTCAGGAGTTGCCCACCCATCACTCACTTAATCTCCTTCAAAGGCTTCCAATGTTTGATTGGTATGTATCATTAAATATATACATGTACAGATCCCCCTTTACCAACAGAACCCCCTCCCCTTACTCTTCTATTTGGCTATCTATCTAACTTAATGGTAATTAAACTGCCAATTAAATCAAATGTACAGACATGTAAAACCCTCCCCCATTTTTTTTGTTTTTTTAATCATAATGAAAGATGGGGATACAATACTAGCTGATCTAGATGATATGAAAAGAAGATAGAAAGAAAACTGACAAAGGGAGATGGGAGAGGAAGGAACCAGAAAACAATGAGGAACGAATGAATGAATAAAAACTGTGAAAGGAACTAGACCATCTCTGGGCTCCACTGGCATTGGCTACTAATGAGGTTTATTATCTGTGGTTCTGTTCTGGCTAGGTCACAGGAATAAGCTGATCATTTTATGGTGGGAATGGGATCGAGAAACCATGGAATAGCTCGAGAGTTTCAGTTCAACTAAGGTTTGAACAGCAAGAGAAATTGCAGGAGATACAGCAGAGAAGCAGTACAAGTCACGAGTTCTAAAAGCTATAATGCCTCACAGAGTGTTCCAACATGTCGCGACTAGGACACACAATTTCCTTCACGCGACAGCCATTCTTGTAGATCTTGAATGTTGGTACGATTCTAATGCTCTCAGCTGTTGCAACTGTTGGGCATTCTTGAATATCAACCTTTAACCAAACACAAAATTGCAAGCAAAATCAATAAAACTCCCAAGATGCTCTCCTTTAAGCTTTATCTCAATATCTGGGCATCAAGATGATAAATGTTAATCTGCGATGTACCTTGAGGAAGTTAATGGAAGGATAGCGGCCACATAATGTACCCATAAATGGTGAGATTTGCTTGCATTGTGGGTTAGATGCATTTTCAAAATGGACCACAGAAACGCCTATAAAGCCTAGGGTCAATCTCATTTTGCAGAAAAAAAGAGCAGACTAACCACTGAAGATATCCTTCAAACATTTTACTTACCCGGTAATGCTATTGCTGCTCTAAATTGCTCAAGACCTGATACTAATTCCACCTCACCACCAAATTTCAAATCATGCACTTCCTCTCCACGAGATTTCTTTAATGCCACTACTGCATGAAACTGAGCTTCAGCTACTTCCCTGTCATCCGGAAGATCTCTCCGCAAGATCTCATAATCTTTGACAGCTTCCGCCCACCTTTCTAACTGCAATATACAGCAAGGGGTGACATGAGTCTATGAGTTTGGAAACAAAATGACAATTAAAGAAAAAAGGTCAAAATACCTTGCTATTAGATGCAGCCCTACGAAGAAGAGCTTTTGTGTAATTTGGTTGGAAATGTAAAGCTTGATTGCAATCCTCAATTGATTGTTCCCAGTGTCCAAGCTTAAACCAGCAAGCTGCTCTATTGCAGTAGAGAACAGAGTTTGAAGGGTCCAGCCTCAAACCTTCCCCATATGCTGAGCAAGCTTCAGTGAACCTTTCAGATTTGAAAAGATCATTGCCATGCGCTCTAGCTCTCGTCACCATCCTTACATTTTTTTGCAAAACAGTAACTTCAATGTTGTGGGGATCAATCTGGCCAGCTTTCTCAGCAGCTATAACTGCATTCTCAAATCTGCAAACAAATCCAGCATCAATATACACTCTCCAACAGAAACCTTTGCCATCTTAGATTTCTGATGAAGCTAAAAGATTTTCAACCCACCTTCCCAGAGCCATCTCAATCTGAGATCTCACAAAGAAGGAATAAGCTTCAGAAAGGATCCCAAAAAACCTAGCTTGTGAAGAGGAGTTAGTATGTGGTTCTAATTTGGGATTGTTTGACAGAGTTGATTCAGCATCATCAACTTGGTGGAGTTTCAAAAGGGCTTCTGCTTTACACATAAAGAGCTGTAAATTCAATTATTAACCACAGTCAGCCATTTTCCCTCAATCTCGCCATATGCATAATATAATCTGTCAGATATGACAATGGAGTTATTATACCTCAGGAGAAGAGTCTGCTCCAGAAGAAATGACAGCATCAATTTCCCTGAGCACACTTTTCCAATCACCTATTTTCCGTGAATCTGTACATTTGCCGATATGCTTCTCCACTAACAGCAATTTCTGCAACTCAGAAGGATCAGGTGGCAGCCCAGGGCAGAAGAGATGTTTCCTGGCATTCTCAACTTGCCCTAACCTGTGACCACAAACAAGTTCATTCAACTTCCTTATCCACAACTCTGCCAACTCATAAGCAGACACCTTACACTGGATACAGCACTGAATCCAAAATACTAGATAAATTGTAGCATTTGAAGTTACATCATGTTACAGTTGGTAGAAAACAATCAAGCGATGGAATCCTAATACACACTAGTATTAGAACAATTCCTAACAATCCCATCAATGCAGAAAGCTTCCCAACACAAAGAACTAACAAAGAAATTTGGATTTTAAAGTGAAACCAATGCAAAAAAGAGTAGAAGACAGAAAATTCAACCAAAACCCCAACACAAACAGACAAAAGGAAGATTGAATATTCATGAAACCCAGACACTCAAATGACTTATTGAGATCAGAAATAAGTCACATTGCAGCTTCAACCAAAATCAGTTGTAGAAGCGACAAAAAGAACAAGCCAATCGAATTCGCTAGTTTTAAAATAGTAAGCCAAGATAAGCACAAAATTACTAATGAACCTGATCTGGGGTCAGAAGACAGGATTCATTCCACAAATTTACCAATCTAATATTCTTGAAATCAAGACAGTACCCAAAGACAACAAAAAAAGGGAGCAGAATGATGGAGTTCAAGCGCACCGTAGAAAAAGAGAAGCCAAACGCTGATGTGCCCTCCCATAATTGGGATCTAATCTCACAGCCTCCTCACACTCCCTCACAGCCTCGGTCAACCGTCCCAAACCCGTCAATGCGGCTGCACGGTTGCTCCGATAAGCTGCGTTAGCCGGGGATAATGCAATTGCTCGATCGTATAGATTCAGAGCCTCTGCAAAGCGACCCCTCTTGTACTGCTCGTTCCCTGCTCTCTTCACCTCTTCTGGATCCACACTCACCACCGCTCGCTTCACTGAGTCAGTGACGGCACCACCACCGCTCGCCCTCGCATTAGCCGCACCGGTCATTCCTCCAGCATTGCCTTTGGAGGTCGCACTGCCCCGCATTATGCTTCCATGGCCGTAATATCCTATCCCAGAACCCAAAACGTCCGTCCTGGAGCTCCGACTGACCGCAGCAGCGGTCTTCAGAATCTTGCCGGACGGACAGATATTGCCTGTGGGAAGAAAATTCGGCGGCGGTGAATTTACGGAGGAGCTTTGGCCGGAGTAAATTAACGGTTGGTTGGTCTTGGAATCTGATCTTGCTTGAGGAGATTTGAAGTTCCTGGCATTCCCTGCGGCGGTCGGACTGTTCTCGCCGGAGCCGGAGAGCTCGCCGGAGTGGTTATTCGGATCGTAATCGGATCGTCTCGCGACCAGTTTGTACCCGTTTCGTCCAGAAACGGATCCAGATGAACTCGAACTACTACTGGTAGTAGTGAGTCCACTGGCACTGGCAGTAGGTACACTGTGACGAGTACGCAATGGCGAAACCGGCGAGCCCAAGTCGAGCTCTCGAAAATCCGGCTTGTTAGCCTCACAGTTCAAAGAGTCGTGGAATCGGTCGTTGAGAGCATCTAGTCCTAGCTCGGACATGGGCTTCCCAGAATGCGACATTTTCCCTCAAATCTAAAACACAAAGGGAGGTCTCAATACCTCTTTCACTCTCTCTCCCCCCTCTCTTCTCAAGTTTCACAAAAGCTAATGGAACTACAAGGTATCCTACAAGAAGCAACAAGGACAGATAAACATAAAACTACAACTACAAGCTTCGAAGAAGACATGAGAAGAAGGAAAAAGAAAGAGAGAAAGGGATGGGGATCTCGTGATATAAAAGGAGGAAGCAAAGAATGAATATGGGTGTTGAAATTCCAATCGAGAAAGAGAAACCCAAAAAAAAAAAAAAAAAGTTTCGTTTGGGGAGAGAGATGGAGGAATTTGCACAGAGAAACAATGAAGAGAAAGAGGAAAGAAGGAAAAGAGACAGCTTTTATTTTCTTTTCCTCCGCTCCTTTACCTGCTGCTTCACGAGACAGGTTTCCCTCTCTCTCTCTCTCTAATCTCTCTTGTCTTCCTCTTGCTAGCGATCAATTTCATTATTTTTCTCACTTGTCATAATTGTTTTCCATGGTTTGATTTGGTTTTCATTAACTTTGGCATTTTGTCGTTGAACAGGACTCCCTCTTCTGTAATCTTCTTCCTTTGCTTTATGATGATCATAATTAATTCTTTCTATTTGTTGTATTTTTCTTAATCAATCTTCGTGTAGTTCTGTTTGAGACTTTCTGTGTGAGAATCTCGCTCTTCATAATTCTTGAAGCCAATGTAAAGTTTCTCATTCTCATTTTTGTTACTTTCTCTTGCCATCCTTCAAAAATTTGTTAGATTAAAAGAATATTACTAATTCCTGTCTTTAATAATTAACTATAATATATCAGTAGTTGACTTTTCTTCAATGAAAGTGAGGAATATAATTAATTCATGTTTTTATCATTTTTGTTTAAATTAATGTCTTTAACTTATAAATTTATATGTAATCCAATGATATATATAGTTATTTTAAAACATATGTTATAATTAAGTAATTTATTTAGTTTTTTAATCTCCTAAAATTTTCAAATGCCTCCTGAATAGAGGATCTGAAAAGTAATAACTTGATTTTATCCTTTTTTTTTAATAATTTTAAAAGGATAAATGTTAATAAATAAAAAAATTAAATGTCTTATCAAATACAATTTAGATGAAATCAAATTAATTTATTTGTAAGAATTTTTACTATATACTAATGCAAATAAATCAATTAAAATTTAATATTTCTTTTTTTGACACTTTCAGTTAAAACAAATATACTGGTGGATGGTTTTTTAGCCTGAATTCATTTGGTATGCTTCAAATCTAAGAGTCAGGAGTAATATCATTTTTGAACCAAAAAAAAAAAAGAATCGTATCATGTTTGAAATCTTTATTTTATTGAAGATTCCAAATTTTGAAAATATTATTTTTATTTTTAAACGTATATTTTATTTACTTTGATAAAGTAATAATGTGGTTAAATTATTATATATGATTTAATTTAATTCCTTGTAAGTAAGTGCTTTTATTTTCATTAAATATGTTAAAATGCTAAAGGGGGAAATTTATTTTGAAGCTTCAGGATTAAAAAAAATACTAGTAAAATCAAGGGATTAAGTTTACGTATGGTATAAAACATGATTTAAAAGTATAGCTTATACAAGCACAAATTTGTCCCTATTATCTCTCTTACAACGGTTTTTAATATAAAAAAACAACAACATTTACCATTAAAGCCACACACACACACATATATATGAATTAAAAATATTGATATCAATGTAAAAAATTGATTTTGTTTTTAAGTAAATTCTTGAACACTGTGAAATTATATAGGAAAAGCCACATTCCTCAGAAAACAAAGTAAAATATAAATAGCCAACAATAATTTTGTAAGATAATTACATTTTAAAAAAAATATTCATATCATTCCAATATAAAAACAAATGCAATGTTAATCTTATTGAGAGTGAAGTTGTAATATCATGTTACATATAAACTAAAATTTTTAGCTAGAAAGTAAAATTTATATTATAAATATCAAACGCGAGAGAAACTGAACACATCTTTTTAATTTATTTTACTAAACAAGATGATAAGGTTGCATTTGACATTTATGAATTATATAATTAATGTAATCGATTGTAAATAACGTTTTAATTTCTATTGGGATTGATCACATGAAACGTGAATAATTAAATAGACACCAAGTGTAAACGTAGCAAATCTAAGAAATAGTTATCACATTTGGTAAGAAAACATGAATATATTTCTAAAAAATTTGCAGATTTTTTACGAAAAATAAATCATAATACGTTTTTTTTAATTATATATGGTTGAATGGTTTGGTTTATAATAAGGTTAAACTGCTTAACACCTCCCTGGCACAAAAATGCTTAACAATAAAATTTTTCATCAAGAACATCAGGCGCAATTAATGTGTAAATAGTGCAAAAATATATACAATCTTTTAAAAATGATGTAATTTTAACAAATCATATAGATTGATCGAGATGTTCCTTATAAAGTTAAAAGGAGAAGAAATGTGTCCCAAAGGAAAAAAGAACAAACGTTTCAATCAATTTAACTGAGCCAACGAAAATGCAACATTTCTAAAAATTTAACCCCATACAATATGGTGTACATCTGAAAATGAAGATATATTTCAAATAAATATATTTACTACATTCATTATCAATGTATATGATTTAATATAGTGTAAAATAGTAAATATAACATTGATCTTAATTCTCAGGTGTATCCAACACCCTAATCTTTTTTAATGCAATTTTATTTATCACCTTTTTAATTTAGTGCAATTTTGTCCCTTCTCTGAACTCTTAACCAATTCTTTTAGAAAAAAAATTAGGCTTTAAGTCTCCATTTAAGATTAGTTTAGGGTTAGAAGAATGGAATTTTTTATTGTATAATAATGTTATGGAAGTAACCTTTATAATTCAATTTTCAGAATATTCCAAAAATTAAATTATTTTTTAAAAAGTTATCCATTTTGATCAGAAAATGACACATCCATTCAAAATTCATTTATAAGAATAAAAAATTAAATTTGAAAAATTAATTTGATTTTTGTAATATTCATGAAAAATTGATCCATAGATGTTGTTTTCATAAAATTCTGATACAGTGAAAAATTTGCATTCTTTTAACTATAAATTAGCTATAAAAGAAAATGTGACATTTATGTCCCTAAATTGATGAATTATTTTAAATAAATTTAATTTATGAAACCTCATGAAAAATTATTGAGGGGACTTCAAAGCTATTTTTTTATTACTTTGATTTCATAAAATAGTTTGAGGAATTAAAATATAAATAAGTTAAAAATTAACGATTAAAAGATTAATTTTCCTAAAAAAGAATTGGCTGAAAGTTAAAGGGAATGATAAAATTATACCAAATTAAAAATATAAGAGATAAAATTGCAGTAAAAAAAATTAGGGCAATGAATACATCTAAGAAATAAGATCAGAATTATATTTATTACCTTATTACCCTATGTACTTTTTTTTTGCCAAAATTACCCTATGTACTTCAAATACATACATATATATATATATATTTTTATTTTATTTTTTTTGCCAGCGTACTTCAAATACATATATTTTGAGCAGAAAGCGTAGAAAGGGCGGGAGAGGGAAGGACAGAAGCAGCTGGCCATGTGCTGGAAGAGGAGGGAGTGACGAGCCAGCTGGGCCATTCAAGTGCATCCCAAGGAGTGACAGTGCCGTCCAGCTAAGCACATAACGGTTGTTGGCGTCGTTACCGTGCTGAACCCAATCCCACGGCTCTCCGTTACGGTGGATGTTGACGTGACGTGACCGCAATCATGCCAGGAGAAGCCGGCAATGACTCATGACCAGGCGATCCTCTTCCCTTCCAGGCAATCATTCTCTGTTCTCCGTTCCACCATAACCCTCATATCCCCCCAACCCCCACTTGACACGTGCCATCCCCCACCCCTTCATCATTCCTAATTTTGCTCCACATAAAGGACACGCTTGGTAATTCACAGCACAACCAACAACAATGGATGTATTTCTAATAGCTTGGGAAAACAGATTAATACAAATCAAGATGTAAATTAATCTCACAAAATTAATTTCACATATTTATTTTTTGGTAGAATTTCACAAAATTTGTTTCACATATTTATTCTGTGAATCATGAATCATATTTTTGCTCAAAAAAAAAATCATGAATCATATTAAAAAAATAATTTTTACAACTAATTAAAATATGTACAACATTATAGGTTCAAATTACACTATCGATATGATGATCTTATTGATAGGCAATCTGTAACTGCTCCTTTGAGTGTTATCTAAGTTTAGAGACATGTCTTAATTCTTAACTTTGGTAAGCCAACGGAACTCAACTCGCCTGAATTTTTATTCATGTTAAAAAAAAAGAAAAACTTAAATTTTAAAAAAAACAAAAAGAAAGAAATGGATGTTCTTTATTATTAGTCACCTGATCTTAAGGTATTAGTTAACTTTCCTGAATATCATTCCTGTTCAGAATTATTAACGATGCTATACAGTGCCTGAAAGAATTTAATACAAATAAGAAAAATTTTCATTTCAGCGTGGATAATCTTAGAAATTTATTTAATTTTCTGATAAAATCAATGATTTGACAACATTTTTTTAAAAAAAAAAATTTGGTGCAGTGGTTAGATATACCTCTTATAATAAGTATGTGGATTCAAAACTCAAAGCCTAACAAATGAGGAAACCAATTCATGGTGGTCTAAATGAAAATGACTATATATTTAAGAAAGTTACTTTCAGTTTTACTCTTAGTTGTTTACCATACTTGAATCTGATTTAGTAATGTTAGATATCATATAAATATATTAAAAAAACGAACAAAGAGAAAAATAAAGAGATCTTATTTAAGTCCCATTTGATTTGCTTTCACCAAATTTTTCTCTCTCCCTTTTGTTGTTTCACATGCCCTTGTGAGAAATATTTCAATTAAAGTTGATTCATCTATTTACTTGAACTTCAAAATTACAAGCAAATTTAGTTGAACTTCTGAAAAAAGGAAAAGGGAAAAAATAAAAGAAAAGAAAAATTAGAGTGCAATGCCTTTTTTTTTTTTACCAATTATTTGATTGAAGTTGCTGGGGCAGCCTAATTTTCGTATTATTGAATAATTCCATTGCTCTTAACCTCATGTACACGTATTCACGTGTGGTTGCTTCAGCTTTACACTTTGCCATATATCTCAACTTGTATGATTTGGCTCATTAATTGATTATTATTGTTATTATTATTATTGGTATTGTCGTTATCTAATTAATTTGTGTTATTATATCACCACACCAATTTGGCATCTGGTGGGTGAAGTAATTAATAAAGTGCATTGCATGTGTAATCACTATGTGATTCGGTGCATTAATTACTCCGTATTTTAATTAATTTTTTTCAAACATTGAAATGAAAAAACTGATTATTTTAATGTATAATTTCGCTTCCATATAAATAAAGTATTTTCCTTATATAGGAAAAAAATTTAATTCAATGTTTCTAACATTCCCGAACCCCAAATCGGTTTAAAGGGACCAATTTAAAATCTGTGAATATTGTGATTTTACTATAATGTCCCTCGCTCTTTTCATCAACTAATTTAAAAGCTTTCTTAAACCATTAACAAGATGTTAAATTCGGTGAAAAAAGTGTTTAATTTCTGACATGCTGCTGTTAATGGAGGTTATTGCAGTTAATAAATGATATTTTCTAATCAATGCCTTACATTATAGAGTAGCTTTTAAACTTGTCACTGAAAAAGAGTGGGTGATCACTTATTGGTTATAATTAATAACAATTACATTATAATTAATGGTACATTTGTTATAGTCACTGTCACAAATCAAAACCTGTTTTAAACTGGTTGTTGAAAAGAGTAAGGAATCGTTAATCTATTATACGTAATAGATGTTATATTATAGTTAATAACTAATTAGTCATGATTAATAGCTAACAACATATTTATGGGTAGTCAACAGACACAAGTGAAATTTTCTTTTTATTATGAAAACTGAGGGGCATTATAGTTATTCCACCCAAATTTTGAAATCCCATGAACTAATTTGGGATTTGTTCATTTCACGGCACTAATTTAGATTTTTTGGGGAGAAGTTTTGGAGGTATTTATTTGTATTTTCCCCTTATATATAACGCAATTTCTAAAGTCACAAAGGACAATATAGTCATTCAATTCCCTCTTAGTTTGGTCCGTGACATATACTCTATATATATATATATCTCTAGACTTGATAAGATCCACCGCTAAATGTGCTTGGATTCTAATGTATTAATGTTGATGTTGTATAGTTAATTAATAAAGTATGGTATTTTTATCATTAAGTGGCCTTAATAATCATATAATATATATATATAGTTAGTTAGGTTATGTTATAAAGGAAGGTCAAAAAGCTAAAAGGTAATGAAGCAGTATCTTTAATTCCTTAGGCACTAAGACAAAGTAAGAGGTACCTATATGATAAAGAGCTTTTAATAATTAAGGAAGGTTCATTGCACTTGGACCAAATAATGCATCCTTAATGGGTATTTTGTATCATATCATATATATATATATATATATATTATAACCATGCACCTTTCTATTGCTCAAAAGAATTAACTCCAATCATTTGTTACTTCATTGTCAAAGTTCTAGAATTACACGATCTTTCTTTCTTACCCATGATTCCATCAAATTATTATATTATATACATTATATATGTACTTGTATATTATAACAAAAAAAACTCAAAACCCCATAATTTATTAATATTAAGATTGTTATAATTTGTATTAGGACCATACCTAGCTTACATCAAATTCATTACATTTATTATATCAAGTTTTTCAATTACTTATAATCATATGTCATATTTTTTTCTTATCGATTTATATAGTTAAAATTATAGTATTTAAAAATAGTATATATGATCACATACAATTAGAGAATTTGATACAATAGATATAAAAAATTTAAATAAATATTTTTTATATATTTAAATATATATATAAATTAACACTCCTCCGGGCTTTAATAGAGTACCCATTTTGTACTTCAGTAATGTAAATTACAAGATTTGTTATATTAAAGATAGAAAGATTAATAATTAGTTAATGTGATGGTCGAAACAAGGGCTAAAGTGACAAGAAAGAAAGAAGAAGGAAACAATGGATTATTTGTCCTCCCCCTAACTACTCTCTCTTTTTCTTTGATGGAACATGAAAAAGCTTTAAAAAAAAATAATGCAAAATGGATTTGAAAATACATAAAATTTTGTTGTGGCAGAACTCATTAAAAGAAAATATGTATAACATGCAACTTGAGTTTGCTACTTTTCTTTCTTTCCTTTTTTTTTTTTTTT
>QFDD01008837.1:0-10665 GCA_006871305.1 Vachellia collinsii | reverse complement strand
TTTTTTTTTTTTTTTTTTTTTGGGGGGGGGGGGGGTGGGGTGGGAATTTAGTTTGTGATTTGAATTTGTGTGGAAAATTTAAGCACCAAGTCAGAGTCATGGGTATGCGCAAAACCCTTCAGATTGTGTTAGCAGTAAAACAACTCACGCATAAAGCAATTATCAAGCTCAGCATTGTTGCACATATTGAAACTAAACGAGTTCATAGAAAGAGTTTTGAAATGGAACAAAGACACTTGAAGGATTAAAAACTCACAATAGCATGTAAAAAAAAAGAGCTTAATAATTTAAAACAGACGATTGTTCATAATGAAACTATGGGTTCTTTCTATGCTTTAAATTTGGCCAGTAAGGTTCGGCCTTGACTTTGACATGAGATGATGATCCGCAGTGACCTTCAAATCCTGGAGGACGATCTGGACCATTGTTTTGGACACGAGAAGATGATCCAAGGTTATCGCCTTCAAATCCTGCAGGAGGAACTTCTGGACCATTGATTTGGACATGATGAGGAGATCCAAGGTTATAGCCTACAAATCCAGCAGGAGGAACATCTGAACCATTGATTTTGACACCAGAAGATGATCCATGGCTATAGCCTTCAAATCCTTCAAGAGGAACATCTGGAAAATGGCCTTGCATGATACCTTCTGGTTCAACCTTGACAGATCCAACAGTACTTTGTTGAACAACAACCTTTTCTGGTTTTGACTTTGAAGGATCAGAGACAATCGTTATCCCTTCACTGGAGACATGAAGATGAAGGTTTTTGCTTTTTCTACTTATTTTGGCCTGAAGACGCTTTTTCCTTACATCTTCTGTTTCAGTCCTATAATGGGATTGTACATGAGCTGCGAAGTGTTGAGATGTTGGGCATGTTCTTTTGCATCTAGGACAAGTGTATGGACCATGTTTTTGGGTAGGTAGGCTATGTGTTCGCCCATCTGATCTCTTATCATTAGTGCTTTCTCTCACATCAGCATCTTTTGAATTCATATTAGTATTGATGGTAGCTCTTTTTCCATTGTTGACCTCCCTAGTATTGTCAGCACCAAAAAGGCGAATTCTCAACTCTCTTGTGGAGAATAGATGTTCTCCCAATATAATACCTGTAAGAGAAGATAAAATGTTCAGACAATGTCATCAATTTGTTTGTTTTTGTGTGTATGTGTGCAGGTGTGTTTCGTCTCAAAAATACCTGGGGGAAAAGTTGGAGGTATTGGAACTGATGGTATACCAGCCACTTGAGCTGGGACACACAATCTTCTAGTTTCAGTCTCCCTCTCATGACTTTCATGTAGTTGTCTTTCACTAATATCTTTCACTGGATTAACACCGAAATTGGGGATAGAGGCGTTGTGAGATGACATGGCAGAAGATCTTTCATACTCGATCTCCCTTTGATGACCTTCACGGAGCTGACTTGCACTAATATTTAACACTGGATTAACACCATAACTAGGGATAGAAGAATTATGAGATGCCATTGCAGAAGATATTTTAAACTCAGTCTCCTTCTGTTGACTTTCACATTGTTGACTTGCAGTAATATTTATCACTGGATTAACATCATACCTGGGAATAGAGGAGTTATGAGATGCCATCGCAGAAGATCTTTCAAGCTCAGTCTCCCTTTGATGACCTTCACGAAGTTTACTTGCGCTAATATTTATCACTGGGTTAACACCATAACTGGGGATACAGGAGTTGTGAGATGCCATTGCAGAAGATCTTTTAAGCTCGGTCTCCCTCTGATGACTTTCACAGAGTTGACTTGCAGCCATATTTATCACTGGATTAACACCATAACTTGCGATAGAAGAGTTGAGGGACGTCGTTGCAGAAGATCTTCTAAGCTCAATCTCCCTCTGATTACTTTCACGGAGTTGACCTGCAATAGTATTTATGACTGTGTTAACACTATAACTGGGGATAGATGAGTTGAGGGATGCCATTGCAGAATATCTTCTAAGCTCAGTCTCCCTCTGATTGCTTTCACGGAGTTGACTTGCAATAGTATTGATGACTGAGTTAGCACTATAACTAGGGGTAGAGGAGTTGCAAAACGCCATTGTAGAAGATCTTCTAAGCTCAGTCTTCCTTTGATGATTTTCACGGAGTTCACTTGCACTAATATTTATCACTGGATTAACACCGTAACTGGGGATATCGGAGTCGTGAGATGCCATTGCAGAAGATCTTTCAAGCTCAATCTCCCTCTGATGACCTTCATGTGGTTCACTTGCACTGATATTTATCACTGGGTTAACACCATAACTGGGGATAGAGGAGTTGTGAGATGCCATTGCAGAAGATGGTGAAGAAAGTAGCAAATAGCTGTAGATATATATAGACTACTGATTAAATGAGATTAATGACATTCGAGAATATCAATGTGCTACATAGCAGTTTTGTCAATGAAATCCCTTGAAATACTAAAGGGTTGATTAGGTGTGATGTACATAGTAAAAGTGGGATAAAAAAGGAAAATGCGGGGCCCGCCCAGACAGCAGGGATGTGGCTGGTCCATTGAATGTGGGACCCACATGAGATGAGTGGCCAATACGATAAAGCTGGGTCCTACTTATCCCTCCTAGTCATATCTCAATGTTCATTGAACCATTTTTGAGGATCTGTATATCCATAGTTTCTTTCATGTTAGGAAAATAATTGCATAAGGATTATGAAAATGCCATTGAGAGAGACCCGGGGGGTGGGGGGGGGTTCTCATTTTTATTTAAGTTTTATCATAATTTTTTCACTAAAAATAGAGAGAATTAAGATAAAAGAATTCAAATTTCAAAATAAGAATGGCTAAACATGAAAAGTTATGCAATGTGTACAATGCATGTGGGAGGAAAATAAGTGTATACATTAACTGTCATCATAAATATAGTAGTTACAAATTTAAAAGCATAGTCAAATATGTACTCCATAACGAAACAAGATTTATTATCTTCAACTTCAAAAAAATTGATTAAATTAAAACGCTTTGAAGCAACACTACAGTGAGTAATGACATAGTTGTGAGATCAGCAGCAAATAGTACCAGAAAAAGAGTTGGATGGGGATGTGCACACACACTACAGTAGTGGCATAGTGCACAGGAAAATTGTGGGTCCCACATGCAAAGATGGGCTAGTACATGAGAATCATGAGGTGGCCAATCCAGTGGGTCATATATACCCCTCTTGTTCACTCCCAACATCACTTATTCAACTATTGTTTTATATCTGTATCCATAGTTCCATTCATGGTTTAAAAAAAGTATTTGTATAAGCAATGATAATGCCATTAATACAAAGAAAATGTAAGACTAAAATAAGGATTTGAAGAACCAAAATTCAAATACACATGGAGAGATTTGTCCTCATTTAAAGTTCAACATTGCTTCGAAAAGAATTATTTCTAATAGAAAAATATATGTGTTTAGCAAAAAAAAAAACAAATGGGCTTATATGTTTTTCTTTGTTGTCCCTCTATACAAGTTAGAATTAAAATTAGATGAGTCATGCTAATAAGGGTTGGTCTAGTGGAAGGGATCCTTACAAGGTGGTAAACCAATGTTTAAATCCTTGTTGGGGAAAGGTACATAAATTTAGAATTTAAGAGTGCCTCGAACAATATTTCCTTTAATGAGATTATACGAGCAAAAAAAAAAATTAGCTAAGTCGTTATTCATGTCAGCATTTTTAATCAAATAACGATAACTATAATAAGTAGTAATGATGATAGTATTCTTAGTCATATTTTGAAAGCTTACAAGTATTTTTGCACCATAAAAAATTGCATGGGTATTTCTGCTTAATGGGTAAAAGCTCTTCTTCTTCTTCTTTTTTTTTTTTATCGTCAACTACTAGCCTGGACATTATTACGGCCATGTCAGTGTTTTTGATCAAAATAATGGTCAACTTATTGGAGATAGTATTTTTGCTCTCTTTTTTCAAAGTTTATGTATATTTTTGCACAAAAAAAAAACGTATATTTTTGCATTTTTGATAAAATGTTATGGGTATTTTTTTTTAATCTTTACTCTTAAAATAATGTACATTTTCAAAAACAGCAAAAAATGGATAAACATTAGTTGTGCATCATGTACATTGCTGTGATAGGTAAATATGTATATTAAGTAGCATAATAATTACAAATTAAAAGCATTGTTAGATACATAGTTTATAACAAAACAAGATTTATTATCTTCAACTTCCCCGTGTTTGTTCTAGAAAGCGTATTAACCACTTTGAAGCAACACCATTATTAGCATTAAAATACAAAAATATCCTTGAGTTTTTACAGAAAATGTGTCCAATACCAAATACTTTTCAAAGATGCAAAAATACTTATATATATTTAAAATAGGAATAAAAATGTCATTTAAAATAAAAATGTCTAATACCAAACGCTAGTCCTTCAACCCACCAAGATGGGCTAAGTTGGATAAATACAAGCCCGCCTTCATGTTGGTCTTTCAACTTGGCTAGTCCACTTTACCAGCTCTAATCTTACTTATTAATTCCTCGCTTTCTCTCCCAAATTTCATTTATGTTATAAAAATAATTGTATTAGCACTTTCTTTTGGAATATTTTTAAAATGAACAGATGTGATTTTTCAAAGGTTATGTTATGATAAAATAACGAGTTTATTTGAAGGACTATGTAGGAAGTTATAATTATAAAATCATGTCTTTTTACATATCATAAAGGTATAACTCTTTATGAAAAATTCATTTTAAATAATTTTTAATTATGTTGATTCATGAATCTAACATATTATTGTGATTTTTTTCTTAAAATAATATGGTTGTGACTTTTAATTGAAGAGATATTACTTGAAATGATACCACTTCAAAATATCTCTCTATATGCTATGAATACCCTCCACACCCCTCCATTTAAAAATACTATTTTTACATACAACAAAATCAAACGTATTGTCTTTCTCTTCGAGTGCACACATAGATAAAGCCAAATTATTATTTTCTAAAAGCATTTGTTGTCTTGGTTTGAATGTTAGAAGTTCAATCATACTCAAGTATCTTTATTGTATCTTGCAAAAAATTTATCGGCTAACCAAACTTACACAACATAATATAAGAAAAGTGGAGAAAGAATTAAATCTAAAGAAAAGTGTTGTTCACACTTTAGAGACATCGTGCATAACTTTCTTCTTCATCTCTTCTTTTTGTACTCTTTGGAGATTCCCAACAACAATTTCGATATCAATAATATGGAGAAAATGTATCTCTTTTGACAATAAGTTAAATTTTATCATAAGGAAAAAGTATTAAGAATGAAATAATTGAACTTTTCAAAAAAAAAAAAAAGGAATGGCTAAACATTAGTTAAGCAATGTGCACAGTGCGTGTGAAAGCCAAGCAGGCATGTTCAAAGCATAGTCAAATACGTCCATAACAATACGATTTATTATCTTTCGACTTCCTATATTTGTTCTTATGATTATGAAACTTAGTATAAGTGATAAGGGGGTTCTTTGTACAATTGGAAAATCTCGGTGAGATTTTCCAACAAAATTTTCTCAAATCTTCCCTCCACTTTCTCCCAAATTTTCTCACAAACATTCTCTACGCATATTTTATATGTTATGTTATTTTTGTTCAAGCTCTTCAAATAATATTTTTGCATGTTGATAAATTAATACCTTTTTGTAATTATACAAGTATAAGTGATTTTAATAAATGAAATCTAAACATAATCAAAATCTCAAAGTCACTTATGAAACAATATATCCAAATAGAAATTATGACATTACTTTTAACCAAGGTTACTTATAAAAATTGTAATCATCTAAAATCTCAGTTGTTCATCGCTAATCCAAACCGGCACTAACAAAGTTAACAAAGAGATAAATGTTGGGTATAGGTTACCAGATCCCAATAATCGATGGGGGAGTATTATTTTTATCAATTCATAGTTGAAACCTTATCCATTCGACCTTCAATCCATAGAGAGAGAGTTGAAACCTTATAAAGATTGATAAAGAAATATTACTAGTGAGTAAATAATGATAATTGCATGACATGAATGATTACTGAGAACACCAATATGCCACAAATCAATTTTCGTTAACTGATTTCCTAATTTCTTAGACTTGAATGTGCCCACCAAGACAATCAATATAATCATCAAAATCATTATACTGCCGTAGGTCCAATTTATAAGCTTTAAATATGTGAAAGGGCTTGTTTGAGCATTTACAGTGTTTTTTTTAGTTTTACTCTCAATTAATTATATGTTTCCTTACCTATTTTTTTTTCATTCATTCTCTCACATCTCTTTTCGTCACTCATTCTTTATCATACTTGCTCTCTTCATAAATAAAGGTGTTTTTGGAAAAAAAATTATATTTTTTTACATATTTATTACATTTAATTAATTTTAATCAACTTTGTAATCTACATAATTCATTTGAAGCTTATAAATAAAATTGGAGGGATTAGCATTTTTTAAGACCTATAATTTTGGTTCTAAAGTATTTTATAGTTGCATACATATAGGCCACGTTTTTTTACTTCATTTTTCATATTTGAATGATAAGAATTGAGAGTTTTATGCTATTGTGTGAACTTTATTTGCATCATACAATTTTTTGTACGACTTTCACACAGGTTCTCTTAAGGTTCTATATTCGATTATCCATCTGATTCTTTTATTTGTTTTCTAGCTAATCTGTCTCTACCCTTGTATTAAAGTTGCCATATTTTTTTGACATACTAGCTCATCATGTGAAAAATAAAGTAATACAATATAGGTTAAGGTGAAATTTTAACAATGATGTTTTTTATCAGAAACATTTGGTATAATTAAGTTTTGAATAGTGTAAAAATAGACACAATCTTTTTAAAATAGTGCAATTTTAGTGACTCTATTAAATTGGCTTAAATGTCAATTATAAAGTTAGAGGGGGAACAAACAGGTCCCACTAAAAAACAAAAGATGGACGTTTAGATTAATTTAAAGGAATTGCTAAAATTGTATCTTTTTTTTATTATATCTACTTTTGCACACTTTAAAACTTAATTGTGCCAAATGCTTTTGATGAAAAACTTGATTACTAAAATTGCACTTTAACCTTACAATATAATTTTGTAAATCTATATTAAGGTGAAGATAACTTTTGTAAATCTAGAGAAACCATTAGTAGGTGCTTCAATTTTGTGCTTAATGGTGCAATGAGACCTGGGCACATGTTTTTCAAGAAACCAAAGCCTGCGCTAAAAGTCTTAACAATGATAATAAGTAGAAGTAGATCAAAGTAGATATTAGATGGTATATACACATGTCATGTATTTATTATCAATTTCTTATTTTATTATTATTTATCAATTTTGATATTTGTGCTACAAAATATTTAGTGATTCTTGATTATGATACCAATGGATGGTAGATTAGTACTAAGATGTCAATATGTTGAAGAATGTTAGATAAATATATGATTATTTTGCCCGTAATTCAAAATACTGAATTGATATTTAGTATTTGGATGGTTTGATGAAAAATTAAGAATTTAAAATTTTTTATTCCTCTCCAGTTTAACCTCGAGTTGACTCTGAGTTAACATATTGATCCTTGACCCACTTTGACTTGTTTAGAGGCCGGCCTAAGCTTAAAAACCTTGGAATTAAGTAATCTCTATTATGTGTTGTCTGCATCATCAGTGAATCTTTTCACATTATGCCATAATTTATTTCCTATAATTATGAAGCTGTTTATTGTTTTCATATTTTATAAATATTTGTCATTTTGTTATTAATCTATCAAGCTTATATTCCATCATTTAATAACATTCTTATTAAGATAAACTGCTTGGCTAGACATGAGTTCAAATAGTGGATATTTGCTTGGCCACTAGAGCCCACAACGGAGGACTGATCAACCTGCAAGAACTATGCCATTTACTTCGTCAGCGACGAAAAAGTGATCGTGGAACTGTTTCTGAGGATGATGGTCTGCGTATTATCAGTAAGCTGAAGGTCTTATAATTCGGCTTTTCAATAAATTAGAGTGTAATCATTGGAGTTATGAATCTAAAGCTGATTGCATTGCTACAAGGAAAAAGAACAGTTTTACCACGCTGCTATAAGGCCAATAATACTATATGGTAATTAATATTCGGTTTTAAAGGGATAACATAAGTATAAAGTAGGGATAACCAAAATGAAAATGTTGAGGTTGATGTGTGGCTATAATAGAATGGATATGATTTGTAATGATCAAATACATAGACGGGTTAGAGTGATATATATTGAGTAGAAAATAGTAGAAAATTATCTAAGGTGATTCAAACATGTTCAAAGAAGACCATTAGAGACATCGGTGAAGATGGTTGATCAAGTAGTATCAAGTCATTTGAAAAGAAACAGAGGGAGACCGAAACATACGCTTAATGAGGTTATAAAGAGATATCTTTTGGTTAATAATCTATTGATAAATCTAATTTATGATAGTGTACAATGATATAGTATGATTCATGTGGCCAACCCCACCTAATGAGATAAGGCTTTGTTGTTATTGTTGATGAATCTAAAGTTTATACAGTTGCTTCATTATGAAAGATTTAAATATGGAGTGAAGGCATTTTTAGTAATTAAGGCCTTGTGTAATATTTTCCATTTAGATTACTTTATTATATATTTGGAAGCGCTATGATTTGGGTGACTCAATTAATCAAAGCCTATAAATTAAAACTTATATTTTGATTCTTGGATTAATGTTTATTTGGTAATTTTATATTTTCAGTCTAACTTTAAAAAATCATAATTAATTCTAGAAAATCCAAAATCAAGAGGTTTAAATCTCCACTTGAAGCTCTAACTTATCTACAAGGGGAAAAAAATAATATCTAGGCCTTATTCATGCTCAATTGGTATAGAAAAATTCAGAAAGAATAATTGTTCATATGGTAAATTTTTTACTTTCCAGATTTTTTATCAATTTTTGAAAATGTATAACTTTAATTGTACACATCCAAACTTTGCAATCTCGAACTTGTTCTAAACCTTGGAATGTTTACTCTTAGAATGGAAAGTTTAATAAACTTTGGAAATCATTTGCCCTATTTTACTCTTAATTACCTTAACTTTTGTGTTTCTTAAGGGTATTTAATCTCTTTTAACATGGTTTTATGCAACTATTGAAATGTTAATGCATGCAACTTAGCTTCATACTTGTCATGGCATTATTATCATACCTAATATACATTTCAAAGTATTAAAATGAAATATATATATATATATATATATAACTCTTGTAAATTTTATGATTGCAACAATTATAGCAAAATAATCCTATAGAGACTTGTCTCTTGTTCTACGTACCATTTGCCTCTTGCATTAACTTTCTTTTGGAAGCTTGTACCTAGCATGGTTAGTCTTAGAGAGGGTAAGATTCAAAGAATCTTAGCAGCGAACATATGCCACTCAACATATATAGCATAACTTGGCAATCATAATATGCTTGCAATTTAACACTTTTACTAAATGGCATGTTTGAAAACTATTATTAATATATAGCTTATAAAACATATAGGCCTCTAACATGCCTTACATATAATCATGTATATAAAAGCATAATTTTACATAGCAAAAAAACATACAATCATGTCAATTCATGCAAGCATAACTAAGCAAAAAGAGTAAAGTTTGCTATCTTGGAACTTTATTATCTCCCTCTTACTTTCTTTGTTTCTTTTTCTTTCCCCACTAGGAACTTCATTATCTAAGCTTCCATTCTCATTTTCATAATATCCAATGGCCCTAAATAAACATCATATACAAGTTACTTAACTTAGGATGACCATTACACTACAAAAAAACATGAGATTACCACGAAATTTGCCACCTAATTGTGGTTTGCCACGGAATGAATTTCCGACGGAATTTGTTCCATCGTAAATTTCACTGTCACAAAATGTTTACCGATGAAATTTCCATTCCGTAGGAAATTACTGACGGAATATTCCGTCAGAAAATTTGCCACGGACTTTCTGACGTAAATTTGCCACAGAATATTCCGTCGGAAATTTTGCCACAAAATTTTCCGTGGAAAATTTCTTTTTTTAATAAATAATAATGCCACATGGCACCTCCGCCAGCCGCCATCTCACCCTGGGCCCCTGCCACGTGGCACCTACGCCAGCTGCCACCTCAAACCCAGGCCCCGCAATGTGTCCCTCTGTCAACTACCACCTCACAGCTAGGCCCTGCCACGTGTCACTGTGAAGTCCCACATCGATTGGGAAGGGGGACGAAGCACGCCTTATAAGGGTGTGGATACCTTCTTTTTATAGACGCGTTTTCTGGGTTATTGTAAAAACCCAGGGAAACAAAACCCTGCTCTGTTTGCAACAGGGACAATATCTACAAGGGAGGGCTCTGGGGATGTTACAAATGGTATCAAAGCCAGGCCTCCGGTCGATGTGCCAGTGAGGACGCTGGGCCCCTATGGGGGGTGGATGTGAAGTCCCACATCGATTGGGAAGGGGAACGAAGCATGCCTTATGAGGATGTGGATACCTTCCCCTTGTAGACGCGTTTTCTGGGTTATTGTAGAAACCCAGGGAAACAAAACCCTGCTCTGTTTGCAACAAGGACAATATCTACAAGGGAGGGCTCTGGGGATGTTACAAATGGTATCAGAGCCAGGCCT
>QFDD01008834.1:0-13831 GCA_006871305.1 Vachellia collinsii | reverse complement strand
CACGCCATCTGTGTTTCGTGCCAAATGAGAAAAGACACAGGGCAGTGACATTGTAATGACCAAAAGAAAACCGACGATAATGATCGCTTGACGAAACCAGAAGGATTATTCTAATTCATCGGTATCCACATTAGTTGGACATGTTCTTTTCTGTGGTAATTGATTTACCAGGGATTTTTTGGAATTTAAAGCTGCTTGTATTGATGTATTTTCCTTCATTCTAACAGAACTCAATGCTGCTGGCCTCATCGAAGGTTTGAGGGAGTAAGATGGTTTCTGAGGTAAAGAAAGAAGGGGATTTTGTTTGACGTTCCGTTTTAGGTGGATCAATTCCTTGCTTTCCTCTTGCTGTTGCTCTGAGCTGACTGTTGAATCTATCGGTGTCAGCTTTCCATCAACTTGGTTTGTAAAAACAAAGGTCACCTGAATCAATTAGCATGTCAGGGTCACTTTCATGTTCAACAGGCAATAACAGTTCATATTGTTCAGATTATTGAAAGGATGTTTCATATACTACATGCCTTGTGAAAAGTGGGGCGTATTTCGAAGGAAAAGGAAAGGCACCACTGATGAGCATTATACCGAAACTTCTGGTGAGAAGCATAAAAGGAGTACCCGTTTATTTGAATGCTACAGCAGAGTACATGCATGCTATGTCAAATGTAAAAAAATTTTCAATCTCTAAACCGTAGGACAGCCACTGCTTTTAATGAATTATAAGATTGAAACTTATTGAGCATCTTAATATATTTTCCAATTTAGGATCTTGTATCCAGGATTGTTGGAAGAATTAGAGAGCCATGGATCGCGATAAAGATCAGTTCACTGTATATCAAGGTGATTTAACTAGAGATTAACGATGATAAAGGGGGGAAAAAAGTTAAATAGAAATGTACTAAAATTGCTATAGCACACCTCATCTCCGGCTGAAGCCTGAAGAATAGCGTCTGGTACAGTCGTTGGAAAGAAATGATGGCCCCAGCTGCCTAAATCTTCTTCCACGGGAGTTCCTACCTGAAAAGATGTATCTAAGATTACGGACTCAATAATTCAGTATATCCTTGAATCAAGTGCAAGGTATAGATTGCAATTTATTCGGTTGATTGAAGCACCATATCATCCACCTGAGGAAGTCAGCTAACAGATGTTTTTAGCGAACTCAAGGAACATAAGAAAAGTCTAGTAGAATATAAAGCTGTTGTGTGCGGAAGCGTTTGCCGCTAGAAAACCATGGTTATCCCCAACAATTTACATAACTAACCTGCTTTTCTGATATCTTTAACTTGGGTATACATCCTGCAAGTTTTGCAAATCCACCTATATCATCAGATGTCTCCTCATCAAATTCCCCATTACTTGCAGTTGAATGAGCTATATATTTCCCATCATCGCTCTGAGGCCCATCATCACTTTTCTGGCACCGAGTGCAATGCATCCTTTCATGAATCTCTGAGCTAAAGACATGAAAGAAAACAGAAAGGATAAAGTTAAGGCCACTATTGCAAACCAACCGCACCATACCTACATTTTTATAATTATTAATAATCGCAAAATGCTTATATTATGAACGATTATTCGTCATCCTCTATTCTACTATAACATATGAATCGCTTCAGCTTCTATGAATTCCACTCACCATGCATCGAGCACGGTGCTATATCAGCATTCAGCATGATAATTAAATTTAAATTATGCAAAGGGGGAAAAATGGAATGCATTACTTGACACTTTCATGAAATGAGAACAGATCGCGGAGGACCTCTGTCGAAAAGTTACCCTGAACATTATACAGACTGAGAACATTAGTGTACAGGTGTAATGAGCTGTATCAAGAAGAAAATGTGGCCGAAGCAGAAATTTCAACCAGTGTCTCAAGTTTATCTGTTTGCTCCTGCTGAATGACCTTCTGTAGCCCTTCCTTTGACATCTGACGCTGATAGACCTGCGGTAGAGTCAAATGAATCAAAATGACGATACAAAGGCATTTTTCTCCACTCAATTATCACAGGGATATAGACCTTTTCCTCTATTGTCCCCGCGCTCAAAAATCTATAAATGTACACTCTCTTCTTCTGCCCATCCCTCCACA
This sequence comes from Vachellia collinsii, assembly GCA_006871305.1. Classification (NCBI taxonomy): domain Eukaryota; kingdom Viridiplantae; phylum Streptophyta; class Magnoliopsida; order Fabales; family Fabaceae; genus Vachellia; species Vachellia collinsii. Next base: position 11,742 of record QFDD01008834.1, on the reverse strand, counting down.
CTCTCGCTGCAGCCTGATCATGAGCAAGGCAAAATTGAAACGTGAAGGACAAAGTACACAGGTTTAGGAAGAATCATGAGGCATGGATACTGGGTCAGTCCTCTTAGGGATTACTTGTTTATCATTTGCTGGATTCCAGTCAGGATCGAACAAGACTAATCGATTTCCTCCAATTAAATTGAGGCCACAGCCACCAGCCTTGCTGCTCAAGAGAAAAACGAATTCGTCCTGCAATATTTGAAATTTATATCGGGTGTACCTATTATTAAGCCCATATTTTGAGATTCTTTTATCTGATAGACTGAGGTTGCGAGATATATATATATATATATATATATATATAACACAATCATTGTCAAAAATACTAAAACAAAGTAGGTAACTCATCTTTCAGTTCGTAAGCAAGTTACCTTAGATTGGTCATTGAAGCGGTTTACTAACTTCTGCCTTTTACTGATTGAAGTTGCACCATCAAGTCTCAAGTACGGGTACCTTCGTTCCCGACACAATTGAGCAAAAAGGTCCAGAGTCTGTTCCCCGGCGATAGATTGGTACAGCAAACAAAAAGTTATAGGGGAAATAAATTGGAAAAAAGAAGGAAATTCATCGAAAGATACAAGTGCAACGAGATAAGATGCAAGTCAATTTTGTGAATTAATGAAAGAACTGCGTTATAGACTTGAGTCATACAGATAATAAATATTAAAATTAACAAATATGTGTAGGTGATATCAATAGAAGAGGAATAGCATATATTTCATTCACGAAAAAGGAAATGAGCACAGGTACACAGTATATAATCTTCCCAGCTCATCCGTCTTACTGTTTCTCTCTCTTCTAACTAACTATAAAGCTATGCTTACTATTTTACCCTTTCCTAGAAGCATTCCCGTAGGTAATGACAGTAATTATATAAAATAGCATATATCAATACTTCCCCCCCAAAGAAAAATCCTTGTCCACAAGGATGGTATTAAGTGAAGAAGCAGTGGTTTGGAACTGAGGAAACTGTTGTTGCAGCACTGAAAGATCTTCCCAAGTAGCATCTTCAGCCTGAGAGAATTTCCAGCGCACCAGCACTTGAGTCACAGGCAGGTTGTGGCGCTTAACAATCTTGCGCCCCAAGATCTCCTCGGGCTCTATCTGGAACTGTCCTTGATCATCAATAGGCGGCAAGGAATGTGTCACAGCAGCAGCTGGTCCAACATGTTTTTTAAGAAGAGAAACATGGAATACCGGGTGGACTCGAGTCTCTGGAGGCAATTCAAGCTCATAAGCAACAGCCCCAATTTTTTTCAGGACCTGAAAAGGGCCAAAATACCTTGCAGCTAGTTTATGTAGGGAGGAATTATTAATCAGATTTCTCCTGAAAGGATGGAGTTTGAGGTAGACCATATCACCAACTGCAAAGTGTCGTTCAGTTCTATGTTTGTTCGCTTGTTGTATCATCCTGTGTTGAGCACGTAAAAGGTGCTGTTTTAGAGCTTGCAATACTACTTCTCTATCAAGACAGGTTCGATCAATCAAATCATTACGAGAATCCCCAGCGATATAAGGCAGATGAACTGGTGGTGAAACCCCATACACGGCTTCAAAAGGTGACATTCCAATGGCAGAATGATAGGTGGTGTTATACCAAAGTTCAGCTAGAGGCAGCCACTTAACCCATTGCTTAGGAAAATCCCCAGTCATGCAGCGGAGGTAACACTCCAAGCAGCGATTCAGAACCTCAGTTTGTCCATCCGTTTGAGGATGATAAGCTGAAGAGTAATGCAGCTGAACACCATATAAACGAAACAACTCCTTCCAAAATTTCCCACAAAATATGGGATCTCGATCAGTTACGATGGACTTAGGAAATCCATGCAATTTCACCACATTGTCCAGGAAAATTTGAGCTACTTCCACTACTGTGAAAGGATGCTTAAGAGGGAGAAAGTGTGCAGCCTTGGAGAGCCTATCTACCACCACTAAAATGGTAGTTTTGGAATAAGATTTAGGAAGTCCCCCAATAAAATCCAAAAATAATTCTGTCCAAACATGTTCAGGTATAGATAAAGGTTGAAGTAATCCTGGTGAAGCAACCAATTCAGGTTTGAACCTTTGACAAACAGTACATTCTCGAACAAAATTCCTAACGTCTTTTTCCATACCCTTCCAATAGAAAAGAGAAGAGAGACGTTTAAAAGTCAGATGCATACCCGAGTGCCCTCCAATTCCATCACTATGGAAATAAGTAAGTAATTCACTGCGGAGTCCACAATCAACCCCTACAACAAGCTTCCCATTGCGTTTAACCAACCGGTTATACCATGAATATTTTGCATGAGACATAGAGTCATGCTCCAGGTCCTTGATTAACTTCTGTAAGTGGTCATCAATTTGCCAGGAGTCCCTCACCTTGGCATAAAGAGGAGAAACAGGTGCTGTGATAGCTAAACAATCACCCTCGGTCCGACGTGAAAGTGCATCCGCTGCTGTATTATCGCTCCCCTTCCTATACACAATCTCGTAGTGTAGGCCCCATAACTTATGGAGCCATTTAAACTGATCCTGGCTTAGGTCCCTCTGCTCCAATAGATGTTTCAGGGGTAGGTGATCAGTCTTAATAATAAACTTTTGGCCACATAAATACGACCTCCACTGTTTAACAGCAAAAATAATAGCTAGGAGTTATCGCTCATAAGCTGATAATGGTTTCTTCTTAGGGGCCAAAACCTTGCTAGCAAAAGCAATTGGATGGCCATTCTGAGATAGTATTGCACCCAACCCATAACCTGATGCGTCTGTCTCAACTACAAAAGTTTCCTGAAAATTAGGAAGCACAAGCACCGGAGGAGTTGTCATAAGCTGTTTCAGGTGAATAAATGCTTCATTAGCAGCTTTGGACCAAGAAAATGGCACATCCTTCTTAAGTAGTTCAGTTAGGTGTCTACTGATCATCCCATAGTGACGGATGAATCTTCTGTAATAGCCCGTAAGGCCTAGGAAACCCCTCAATTCCCTAACAGAATTCAGTACAGGCCAAGAATGAATAGCTTCCAGCTTCTTTGGATCCGCTTGAACCCCTTTTGCAGAAATTATATGGCCCAAATAGTCAATCTGAGTGGCGGCAAAAATGCATTTAGAAGCTTTTGCATATAACTGATGGTGGCGTAACGTCAACAAAACTGTATCTAAGTGCTGCATATGAGAAACCCAATCCTTACTATAGATAAGGATGTCATCAAAGAAGACTAAGATGAACTTCCTCAAAAAGGACTTGAAAACAGAGTTCATAAGGCTCTGGAATGTAGCTGGGGCATTGGTGAGCCCAAAAGGCATAACCAAAAATTCATATAGTCCTTCATGTGTCTTGAAAGCTGTCTTGTGAATGTCAGTGGTGTTCATCCTGACTTGATGATAACCAGCCCGCAAGTCTAACTTAGAAAAGTAATTTGCCCCAGTTAGTTCATCTAACAACTCCTCAATCACTGGAATAGGGAATTTAGTTTTGATGGTCGCCTCATTCAACCTTCTATAATCAACACAGAAACGCCAAGTCCCCTCTTTCTTCTGAACCAATACAACAGGGGCTGCAAAGGAGCTGGAACTTTCTCGAATAATTCCATGAGTAAGCATATCCTGAACTTGTTTTTCAATTTCAGTCTTCTGGGCAGGACCATATTGATATGGTTTACAACTGATGGGTTTGTCATCCTGAAGATGGATAGAATGATCAAACCTGCGAGAAGGGGGCAAACCTTTAGGTTCAGCAAAAACATCCGCATAAACATCCAAAACCTACTGCAACTCATGTTGCTGAGACTCGGGTAGGGAAGAAGAATTGTGCATCCCCAATTGCAAATGGGAGGAGTCATGAATAAGGAAAAATTGTGTAGCCAAGATCAACTCATGAGTAGAGGTAACCTCCTCTGCTTCCTCTAGGTCCTTATACCCAATGCCATGCAATTCAACCTTTGTACCATTCAACATAAACTCAAAGATTTTGAGATTCACATCCATTGAGAACCGACCAATGGTTTTGAGTCACTGAGTCCCTAAAATCATATCATACCCCCCAATCTTTCATCACTAGAAAATCAGCCGAAAAAACAGAGTTCCCCATCTCCCATGAGAGGTTCGCACAACACTTACTAACCTGGACTTGGGGGGTATCTGCGATAGTCAATGTTACAGCACTCCGCTCTTGAGGTTTCAGCTGAAGACGCTTAGCTAATGAAGCACTAAGCACATTATGAGTGCTACCTGTTTCTACCAGAATAACTATTTGATGATTTTTGACGTTGCCCAACAACCTTAAAGTTGAAGTGTCTTCCCTGCCCTCAATGGCATTAATAGTGCCCACCTCAGACGTTGGGACCTCTTCCAAGGCATCCTCAAATCTCTCCTCATCATCATCAACTATAAGCATGAAAACATGGGAATCCTTACAACGGTGGCTGCTAGTGTACTTCTCGGGGCACCAATAGCATAGTCCTTTCCGGCGTCTCTCATCCATCTCCTTCTTTGAGAGTTGTCTGGACGGTTTCGAAGAAGGACTAGAAATTGAGGGAGATGATGCTGTGGGGGAAGGCGAAGATTGTTTGGCTGATAAGAGGGGCTCGAACGACTTGGGCTTCGACGGTATGGATAAGTTCGAATATGGGCTGGCATATAAACCCGATTGGTTATGGGTCTTGGTCCCACCAAAATCCCCAACTGGTTTGGACGAGGATGAAACAGCGTTTTTGCGACCAAACAATGTTGCAGCAGGAGCATTCTCGTGCAAGGCAATAATTGTAGCCTCCTGCATCCGCGCACAAGACATTGCACTGGAAAGTGATGAAGGGTTGAAGTTAAGCACACACTTCTGTATGTCCGAGCGCAACCCTCCAATGCATAAGCTTATGGCCACGTCTTCCGGAATATCCACCTCTGAGAGTAACTCATCAAACTGTTGCTCATAAGCGGTCACGGTGCCGTCAAGTTGTTGTAGCTTCTTTAGAGCAATCGTTGGATTCTCCTCACGGATATCAGCAAATTTCTTCTCCATGTGGCTAAAGTAGTCAGACCAACTAATATCAGAGAAGGAACGATGGCGCATAAAAGTTTGGTGCCATCGCAGTGCGTGACATTCCAGTTGGATGCTAAGTAGGCGAATACGTTGATCTTGGGGGTGCCGTCAACCTCAAAGAACTGTCGGCAACAATAAGCCCAGCCACGGAAATCCGAACCATCAAACAGGGGAAACTCCACGCGACTCTGCTTCGTGGGAATAGTATAGGAATGTGGAGGAGTAAGGGTCTCATGAAAGGACCCAAAATGAGGGACTCGAGGAGACGAGAAAGATGCAGAACCGCCATCTCCTGAACCAACAGCTGCCTTTTTCGCATTGTTAGAAGCGAGAGACGAAAGCTAAGCAGAAATTTCCTTGAGACAGTCATCAATCTTAGCTGCGGAAACCTTCAAATCATCAATAGCTTGCCCTTTGAGGTCCAGACGAGAGTTTACGGAATCGAGGGAAGCCTTGTGAAGCTGTAATTGCTGCTCCATGTCGCTCAAACGTTCACTGGATCGTGTGTCCGGAGCCATGACCGGACAGGGGGCTCTGATACCTTAATGATATCAATAGAAGAGGAATAGCATATATTTCATTCACGAAAAAGGAAATGAGCACAGGTACACAGTATATAATCTTCCCAGCTCATACGTCTTACTGTTTCTCTCGCTTCTAACTAACTATAAAGCTATGCTTACTATTTTACCCTTTTCTAGAAGCATTCCCGTAGGTAATGACAGTAATTATATAAAATAGCATATATCAGTAAGTTACACTCCGCCCATCGCCATTGGCTCTCATAAGAGCAGCCACATCAAACGGCATTTCAAACTGGAGTAACTGCGTAGACACTTAATGGAATATAGGTTTGACCGTGAAGAAAAATAAACACTATCTGAACGGCATATAATTCCCAAGTGTGCTTTGCTGGTTTCTCCGTGAATAGGAATCTCCAGCTGATATAAAATAAGAGGAACCTGTCAACTAGTTCTATGCTTCAAAGGAGGTGCATGAAATTCTACTCGATATATAAATAATTTTGTCTCTAAACAACATTGCCCAAAGTAAAATTTCTACTCAACATCAGCCTCGCGAGCAATATGGTCCACCAAATATTTTATGCAGCCAGAATCAACCTATAGAATTAGTTCCTGTCTGACTTATAGCAGTCAAGTAAAATTGTCTCATCCAAGAAACGATACTGATAGACCTTAATTGGATAGCTATAAACGCTATCTTAAGTACGTGAACATAAAGTTTTCACTTTTTATTTGGGGGGACGGGGGAAGCATATACCTGTGTGTAGTTTGAGACAAGGACAATGCGATCATTGGTCCTTTGCCGTAACTGGGCAAGCAATCTTGCTAAGACGTGCATTTTTCCTGATAACTCAATCCAAGCTCCATCCCCTCCAGTCCATGAGCCAGACCTAAGGAGAAAACCCACAAGAATGATTAAACTCAAACAGAAAATGCATCGATGAAGCATAAACCAGAAACATCTACCTCACTGAAAACATCTCTGATGGGAAGAACCGAATGCAGTCCTCAAAACCCGAAGTTCCTGGACTCCCACTTCGGATAGTATCATATATAAGCTGGAAGACATGAAGTTAGTTGTAAGTGTGAAATGCGTTTGAGACTTTGAAAAACCATGAACGGGGAAGACGGAAATGAAAAATAAACTATACAAGATCTCCGAATTCAAAGAAGACACTAATAAAAAAAGTTAATTTGCCCCATGACAAAGATAAAAGAGAGCTCCACGTTAAGAATCAATGAGACAAAAGGTTACAGCTCTCGACAATAAATTTCGCCCCCTTCTATCGACAAAATCATCCATAAAGAGAAGGAACCCGAACTTGTCATACCTTTGGATGGTTGCACAACTTTTTGAGAACTGTTATGTATGCTAAAATTTTTGATTGCTTTACATCTTCAACAATTGCGCGTTTAACCTGTAATTGAGACATAATTTATCATTTCTGGTTGAAAAGTCCTGTATTCCTCCATGTCCAATATCCTAATAATCTTGTGAAAAATACTTGTTTGCTAAATTAAAGACAGCTTACATTTTTGGATTGTATAAAATATTTATATAGGTCTGACTGGAGTGGAGTTAACTTGCAGCAAACAACTTCAACTATCTGTAGCGAGAAAACAACAGCCCTTGCATGTAAGATGAAAGAATGTGTGGTGCAATAAGTCAATAACTAATCACCAATGACCAAGGCACGGGATTTTCATCTATTCCTGGGTCAATGTCCTCTTTATATATATATATATATATGATATAATAAAGAATATGTTTATATCTTTAAATATTTCATTGCTCAAGGCGCAAACTCAAGATTGAGAAAAATGCCAAATGTTAGATATTTCATCACATATGAAAGCACTTTCACGTTGGTTTATGTTGTACACCAACACTTCCACATCAAATATAATAGCAAGACTACTTCTAAAGAACACAAGTCATTTATTTCAATGCAAGGGAGGATAAAATCCGCTTGCCAAGAATAATAATTTGGAGTTTGAGGACAGAAACGGTAATGCGCTTACAAATAACTATTGACTATTGAGCAAAAGAATGTGTGGAGCAATAACTCATCCATATACAGAAAGTTTGGCCCATAGATAAAGGTACAATACCTTTGGCGGTAAGTGATTCGATAATAACGCATTAGTCCTTCTCAAAATGAACTGCAAAACAAATTGGCTAGTTAATTTTCAGCAAAATAAAAGTGAATTTTCTCATTAGAAAACAAAGGATGCTAGTTGCACTAGGCTATCTTTAAATTATCAAGTCAAAACTATACTGTATTTTGGTTATCTTTCACCAGCCGTTTAAGAACTACAACTTCAAAACCTAATGATGAAAAACAGTAGAACTCTCTAAAATTAGATAATGAACTTATAATTGGCATTCATATCTCATATCCAACAACAAACATTACAATTTACCTGGTTGACTTTCGCACTTAACTCTGCAGAGCGATCAGCACCTAGCTTCTTCTCATCTGCAGAGGCGGTAGGTTCTCTTCCACAAATAATTGGTCCCTTCATGATTCAGGAAGACTATAGTCAAAATCAGAAACACAAGAAAAGAAGGGAGGGAAAAAATTACTCCAGATGACACCAACAGAAAAGGAAAGAACCACTCCTGCACCAGAATTTCCTCAAGAGGGGCAAGAGACATTGGTTTGTTCTATTCATCATATCTGTGTCTAAAAAATGTTCCATAGTGTGATATAGATAGAATTTTTGTAACTAAATAACTCCTTTTCTTTGAGTATAGGCATAATTGAAGCTTTGTTATCTTGTATATGTAAGTTAAAATATAAAGCAGTCAACTACTTACCTCAAAGTACCGGCGAAAATGTGTAATGTCACCTAATATTCCAAGATTAGTGAAGTTAACCATCGCAAAGAATTCCTGTAGGTCATTCTGCAGGTTGCATACAAAATTTTTTTTAAAAAAAGGGTAAAAGGTTAGGGTTATAATCCATAATGCTTATAGATGATCAAGCACAGATCTCACCTGCAAAGGAGTTCCTGAAAGCAGTACTCTTCGTTTGCACGAGAGAGAAGCCAATGCCTATATGGAAGGTAACTTTAATAGTCAGAAACAGGACAGTCAATTAATAGCAATCTACCTAGCCCATCATTAAGAGCATAAAGAACACTAGGACCGGAGGACTTCTAATTATATAATACCCGGTTTGTAATTGTCTGATCATTTTTCAGCCTGTGAGCCTCATCACATATGAGTAGATCGCAAGAGTCACTATGGCCAAATTTTGATGAATGCATACGGAAAGTCTCATATGATACTATCAGCACCTGCAAGTGGGGAATACTTGGTGCATAGAAAGTTTAAGGTTTCAAGCTTTAGAAGCAATATGAAGGCCCGTTGCAAATTTTACCTGTAGAGAGCTGTGGGGACTTGTAAATTTGTCAATCCCTGAAATGACATCGTCTTTTGTACTTTCACACATAGCAACAAGACGAATTCTCTCTCCAACCCACTTCTTAATTTCAGCTTCCCAATTACTTACAAGGCTGGTAGGGGTCACAATGATGGCTTTTCTAACCATTGGCTTTTCATCAAACCCTTGACAAAGAAGTGTATACAAAAGTGTGATTGACTGCAAAGTCTTTCCCAAACTGCATGAAGTAACAAAAGCAGCCTCATAAAGATAGATGCTGAGGAGAATGAATAATCTATTGTTATAATGTCAAAAGATATCAAAAGAAAGACGAGATAAACTTGCCCCATATCATCTGCCAGGATGCATCCGTGAATATTTGCTGTGCTAAGTAGCCCTGAAACACATTCAAACATAAACTGAACTCCTTCTCTGCATCGAAAGTGTTAACAAAATGTTTATTTTACAAGTTAACCTCCGAGAACCAAAGGAATAAAAACATAATCAGTAGATATGCTATAGATGTCATGTGACTGACTCTCAAGAACGGGGGTATAATCAAGACGTGAGCTGATACTAGGAACGGGCATCAATGCAGTACGCTGTTAATTAGGTATCCCGTAGCGTAATAAACAAAACCAAGATGCAAAATTAACATGGGAAGAAGCACCTCTGATGTGGTCTAAGGAAACGAACAAGCAACGGGTCCACTGCTATTGGAGTCAAATTACGGCCCTCATCATCATAGCCATCGGGCTGCCATAGCACTAGAGGTTCAATCCCAGGTGGCAAATACACTTCCTCTGCCTCTGCGGCAACATCCTCTTCAACGTTTGTTGGTGAATTTAACGGGTTGGTAATTGCTACCAATACCGGTCTGGTAGAGCCCCACGGGACAAACCTTTTCCAAGCACAAAGGCGACGTGTAAGCTCTACATTTCCATTATTGTAACCATTGGAGCTGGGAGGTTTAAAGGGTTTTCTACAAACAGCTGCTCCTTGTGTTACAGAAAGAACTCGTGGAAGCAACGATTGTGTCTTCACGACAAGGTTGCCCCTGGTAAATATAAAACTTGAAAATGTGAGGGTAAGGAAATTAGAAACGCGAGTCAAATTGGATAGTACAGGGTAAATTCCCAAATGGCAATGCCTTCTAAATGATGTTCCAATAGACAATACGACCAGAAAGATAAGCTGAAACTACTCGTCTCTAACAGTTAACAATACATAAACTAATTGCCGAAATGTGATTCGATGACTAAAGTATACGGTTAAATACCTCACAACAGCATCGATATTCTTCGATTTCCTCTCGTCATCGGGTAGAGAATAAAGGTCGACCTCTGACAGATCATCATTATCGGGGCTCTCTTCACATTCACTCGAATAGTCCCCGTTATCGTCATCGGAATCGGAAGAGCACGATACCACTTCTTCATTTTCTTCCATTTTTCGTGTCCGGCCGGATTTCTCAGTGGGGGGCGGGCGGTGTGCGAATTTACTGGCGCCAAAACGCGAGCTCAATCAGCAAAATCAAATAACGTGACGTCAGTTACGTTATATATCATTTTTATCCAAATACTTGTCATCAAGTTGAGATGGCCGAGTTGGTCTAAGGCGCCAGATTAAGGTTCTGGTCCGAAAGGGCGTGGGTTCAAATCCCACTCTCAACAATATATTGTTTTATTTTTCTCATTTACAATTAATTCACAGAATGACTTTGTTTTTTTTTCCTCACACAAAATGACTTTGTTCCTTCTTAGAGAATACTAAAAAATCATCTTTATGTAAATCGAAATAAAACTTCTCTTATATATTAGAAAAGTAGCTTCTAAATCTAACCCTCAATAATATGGTGTTTTATTTTTCCCATTTACAATAAATTCACTAAATGACTTTGTTCCTTCTTATAAAAGTGGTGAGAAATCAAATTCATATAAACCGAAATAAAACTTCTCTTATTGCTTCTAAATATAATTCCAACATGCCTTTTAACTATGATAATAACAAAAGCCAAAATCACACTCTCAGACCGTATGTGTTTTATTATTCTTCATTTTCAAAAAAAATTACAAAATGACTGAATGGACGTGATTAAAAAAAATGAAAGTGTATAATAAAAAAAAGAGGTTAAGATGCAAAATGGGAGTAAAAATGTTATTATTGTTAAATATAACCTAACACCATTACATATGTATATGCAAAAATATAGTGTGAGCCCCACCATAAAAAATAAAAGTGTTGTGTTATATTTAACGGTCATAACATTTTTATTTTCATTTTAAATATTCAAATGTATTTTTTGTACCTTGAAAAAATATATGATAACGAACGCTCTTTTGATAAAAGATAATGGGTATTTGGTACTTAACTCTAAAAAAATCAAAATCACACCCCCAACTTAGAGTCAATAAAACGCAAGGTTCAAAAAATCGGACCGGGCATTGAACCGGGTGAGACAGTGGTTCAAGGGTTGATGGTTCAAACCGGGTTCAAGCCGGAGTTAGACCGGCTATATTAAAATAATATAATTTAATAGATTATATTTTATTTTAAAAAAATTAATAGATAAAACCTATAATATTATTTTATTTTATCTATGTTTTAAATTTTTAGAGTTTAATTAAATATCAGTGATAAAAAATTGGGATAAAATGAATTAATTTTATCTTATATCCTTATGCATAAACTTGTTTAAATAGAAAACAAAAAATTAAAGACTAATTTTGTTACCATATTTTTTAAAAAAATTAATGAACCACATCATTACACT
>QFDD01008833.1:0-11605 GCA_006871305.1 Vachellia collinsii | reverse complement strand
GTGATTTTGAATTAATTTATGAATTAGAGAAGAGATTAAAAAGGTGTGTGTTTGGAATGATTGTGAAATTGACATAAGCAATGATTGTGTAGTCTAACTAAACAAGAGACCCTATACCTTGTTTTTCTAAAATCAGTTTAGTGTAACATTCGTTTACTATAAGGGAAAATGAAATGACAATATATAACAATATATATTATCAAGTATCTTTTTTTTTTATTAATTTCCTCCTTTTGTTCTAGTTTTTTTTTTTTGGGAGGGGGGGGTGGGGAATATATATATATATATATGATTTATCAAACATAATCTCTCTTGAAAGTTGAAACAAAACATGATATGTTTAGATATATATATAATGGGTTACTGTTAATACTGACAATAATGAAAAAAAAATTAAACTTAAACAAAAATTGCTTGATCAAAAGAAAAATTGAATAATTTATAAATATATGTTATTATTCTTTTTTAAATAATATTTTCTACTTTTTTTTAAATTTTATAATAAAAATGTAATGGCAAACAAAATATTTAACAAATTTATCTTAATCAATCAAAATGATTATTGTTTACCAATTTTGTTTTAATGTTTTCAAATTATGCTTGCGGTTGCAGATCAAATTTGTGCATTTAAACTATGATTTTAATTTCGTCAATTTAAGTTTAATCATATGACAACACAATTTTTATTCAATATGCATATATTTTCTTATTTTATTTATGAAAATCAACTTAAATTTAATATATACACACACATATAACAAAATAAACGTTATATACTTTCACAAAAAAAAAAGAGAGAGAAAATAAACGTTATATAAGGAAATAAACCTTATATATTTATCATAATTATCCAGTAACATAATTATTACTAACTTCCTTCAAATAATCTGAATTAGCCTTTTAATCACTGTCCTGTTCCTTTTCCATTTTCATTTAAACATTAAGTGTAATAATTAACAATCTTAATCAAACTAGCCATACACTAATCAGAAGTCAACTGAAAATTGAACATTCCTCTCTCACTCTCTCTATCTCGTGACTCAACAAAATGATTAGTCTCATTACATAATGGCATATCATACACACACGAAGTTCTACAACACTGACAAATCTCATCCGTAGAGTGGGCAGAGTTAATCTGACGGTCATAAAATTTTCAACAAAAGGCGAAGGAAGAAAAATAACAAGGCTAGTGATTGAATAATATTTAATTGGTAATTAAAATTAAAAAAAATTACATAATATAATGACACTTGGTTAAGAAGCTCTAAGACTTGGCTTCGTTTCTTCTCGGAGAATGTAATGGAAACAGAGGCAATAGCTCGGGAGGTTCAGCGCCTCGAGGTGTGTTCCGGGGACTTGGGTGCAAGTAAAAGCCCTTCTCGGCGATCGCTTTTTCTTCTTCTTCCTTCGGTGTGCGTGGGCTCCCACGCGCCATCAGCTCAAACGCCGACACCGGCGAGCTCATAATCACTCCTCTGTTCCCACCGTTGAAGAAGATTGGGATTCTTTCAGCCACGCCGACGTTCAGCTCCAGCTTCTTGGCCGTGTGCCGTCGCTCGTGGAGCTTGAAGGCCGGCCGTTTCGGCCCTATCTCGGCGGCGCCGGTGGCGGTTGACTTGTGTTGCGCCGTAAGTCGCGAAGGAAGAGTGAGGGGCAGCTTCGGGGCTGATGGGTCTTCGGGTGCTCCGGTTAGTTTCTGAACGACGGCCCTGAAGTTGGACGGGTCGGCTTGGACGAAGGTGGTGTTCGGGGTTGTTGGGTCGGATCCGTAAGGCAGTGTTTGGATGGTTGTGTTGGAAGCCATGAAAAGCAGAGAGAAATAGGGATTGAGAGAGAGGCAGTGAGTTTTGCAGACGAAGCGGGAAAGAAAGAAGGAAAGGGGGTTCTTATAGAGGAAAGAGGGGAAAGGAATTTTCTTTTAATTGATTGTAATTGTAAAAGAATATATAAATAATTTTTTCATGGAAATAAGGATGCTTTGCTTTATGGGGTGGTGTGTTGTGGAAGTATGATATGATAAATATACGGAGATAAAAAAGGAGGAAAAAGTAGACTCAAAAGTCAGAAGGGGAAATTCATAACAACAACTTTATCAAACCACAACACAAATTATGGGCAAAGAAAAAACCAGAAATAATTACTACTTCAATCATATTTTTTGACATTGCAAACCAGGAAAGTTTAGTTTCTTTTTAATTATTTCAATTATATGAGGAGAGATCCTTCTCTATATCTTCACTTATGGGAAAAAAAACCAGAAATAATTACTACTTCAATCATTTTTTTTTTTGACTTTGCAAACCAGGAAAGTTTAGTTTTTTTTTAATTATTTCAACATATGAGGAGAGATCATTCTCTATGTCTTTACTGAAATACTATCTTGTAACTTTTTCGATACTCTCTATTCACAAGAAACAATGTTGAAAGAAACTAGAGGGAGCCCGAAAACTGGAGGGAGTATGTAAATATAATACCGTGTCTTCAACCCCCAACTTCCTAGAACATTCATGCTGAATTGTTCCATGAAGCTACAAGGAGATTGGCACCTTATACCTTCCATGTCATGCATAATAATTAAGATTAAGAGAATTATTTCATAATTTATAAACTGTAATTTTCAATTGATGTGATTGGATTTAACGGAAGATTTACTTTTTCATAGTATGATGAATCAAAGTTCAAATTTGTAAACAATATGATAATATATGTGATTATAAAAATAGTGTAATGAGACATAATTATTTTGATCCTGAATCTTTTTAACATTCAAATTTTTTTAAAGCTTTAGTTATCACTCATTGGCTCGGTTTGGGCAAGCGTCCAGGGGAGACAAAATGACTTCCAACAGTTTGGCTAAGCTTTTTGTTTGAATGACTTCTGGATCAATAACTCCTTCCAGCCAAAAGCTCCTTTGAGCCTTCTTCCAGCCTCTCCTTTCAGGCTTATGGCGCAAAACGATTGTTCATATGTCACTGCTAATGTGAACAGTAGCCAAACTTCTCTTTATGTTCTTTTTTTCTAGGATTCTGTCTGGTTGCTGAAAAAATATATGATCTATCGATTTCATTTTTTTTTTTCCTGTTATGAGATTCTGTTGGTTGAAGTCCTATTGACACTAGTGCAAAAAGTGCTTTTTAGACCGCATAAAAAAGGTTTTTTAGACCGCATATAGATGCGGTTTAGATAAGACCGGTTTAAAAAGTAGCACTTTTTAGACCGCATGTAGATGCGGTCTAAAAACAAAACCTTTTAGACTGCATGTAGATGCGGTCTAAAAACAAAACCTTTTAGACCGCATGTTAGGATATGCAGTCTAAAAGGTGTACTTTTTTTAAAAAAAAATAGTCGCCAGCCCCTACTCTTGCTGTGCCCTCTTCGTCTTCGTTCTCAAGTGTTGGTAGGGGAATGAGATAATAGAGAAACATATACATATGGTTGTTGCAGAACATCTTTTCTACTTATTCATTTCAGAATTCATCTAATAAACAAGCGTATGCTATGCACAAAGCAAAAAAAACATCAAAGAAAATATACAAAAATAATATAAACTTCTATGAGATCGTGTTGTTCTTGGAAGTCGCTGGCCTTATGCTTGTAAGAGAAGACGTTGGCCTTGTGCTTACGAGAGAAGACGCTAGCCTTGTTCTTGCATGAAGATCGATCTGGTGATGGCCGCTCCAAATGAGTTTGGTGGATCTGTGATGTTCATTCCTATTGTTACCAAGTAGAGTGTGAATGTTCTAGAAACTTAGCTTTGGCAGTGTCTATGTCTTCTTTGCCCCTTTGCTCCTTACAAATTTCAAAAAACTATATCTAAGAAACCAGATTTAAAAAAAATATATGAGAAACTAGATAAAAAAGCCAGATCTAAGAAAAAAATATATGAGTAAGCACCTGAAGATTTGGTTGAAGACAAGGGGGAGACGTAACCTCCAAAGTGATGATAGCGTTGGAGAGGAGGAAGACAAAGAGGGAGCTGGAGAGGAGAAAGACGAAGAGGAGGCTGGAGACGAGGATATCAAGAAGGAGAGCGCGACTTAAAATTTTGAAGTTGGGGTTTTAAATTTTTTTGAAAAGATGACGTTTTAGACCGCACCTAATAGGTGCGGTCTAAAAGAGGTTGTTTTTAGACCGCACCTAAGAGGCACGGTCTAAAATGTCCATCTTTTAGACCGCACCTAAAAAGTCATTCTTTTAGACCGCACCTGTTAGATGCGGTCTAAAAGAGGTTGTTTTTAGACCGCATCTAACATGTGTGGTCTAAATGACTAAAAATTTATACTATTATTTATAAAAATGCCACCGATCATATTTTTTAAACATTATTCTCTAAATGCGGTTTAAAAGGGGCGGTCTAAATAAGCATTTTTCTATTAGTGTGATGAGCTGCGTTTTCATTGTTTTTTTATGTCTAGCTGTTGATTGAAAGTGATATAAGTTACATTTACCAAGGGAGATGGGCTAACTGTACCATGATTATTTGTAGTTTGTTGTCTGTTGGTTTTATTTAGTGTTTTGAATTTGTAGATCTATTTAGAGTAACATATATTTGACCTTGAAAAGGTGTAACATTTTATCCATTGGGCAAAAAATATTGTATAGAAAATATGTGAAGATAGTTTAGAATGAATCACGATTTCTATTAAATTTTGTTTAGGTGTTTGGGAATTCAAGTAAATTTTATTAGTATTGATTACATTAATTTAAATTTAAAAAAAATTGTAACTTGCAATTATCCATCCATGGTAAAGTAATAAATTGATTTTGCTTAAATTTCTCTTTTAGATTATTTCCACTATGTTAAAATTATGAACACTGATAAAGATTAAGATAAAAGTAAAGAAAAAGGAAAAGCAAACGTGGAATGATAAACGGATTTTCATTTTCACAAAACTATGTATTATTTGATTATATTTATGTCTTTTTTTAAATCATTTTTTATCAAAAATTTACTTATAAAATCTTTATTTAAATAATTTTTTTTACAAAAAATCATTTTTACCACCGTTTATTTAAATATAAATTACATCACATTATTTAATTTATATTCAAAATTCTTTTTTTAAAAGACATTCCACTGAAAAATTATCTAAATAGGGACATTGATTATTAATGTGTATACTCTGCAACAATTATCATATGTCTTGTCAAAGAATGATCTGGCGGAAAAGCCTTTCACAGGATGAGGAACTGCATGTCTATAAAATTTGTAAAATTTTTTGTTGAAAATATGTATGACAGTTAATACCAACTAATTAAAGTACCCTGTCCAGGAGGGTAGGTCTGACTGGTTAGTAAGAGAAAAATAAGGCGTCACGTACATATCATATCATGGGCTTGAATCTTGGGAAGTCCTTTAATCCTAAGGGCGATTCTAAATTAATTAGTTCTCCAAAGTGAGGTTGAATACCGGGGGTTCTAAATAAAAAAAAAACTAATTAAAGTACTCCATGTATATCTATTCAGAATCAAAAAATTATGTCATCTTTTTTTTTTCTGGTACTTTGAAATCTCACAGAACCATGCATATGAATCTACTCTGGATTCTCCAACAGTACTTCTCTGTAACAGTGAATTTTTTCTATTAAAAAAAGAAGGATTAAAAGTCAACTGAACTGATTTAAGACAAGTATGTGGAACTGATGTAAAGGACACAACTTTATATACCCTAACATTATTGTTAACATGTGTGAAGAGTTAAAAAGAGAGAGGTGAGTGAGGTAGACATATAATAAGAGTGATAAGCGATAACAGATGACAAGAGAGCTTTATAATGCTATTGTTTTCAGCTTTTGAAAAGTGGACTGGGGGGAAGTGAAAAGAAAAAAAGTGATGAAAAGATCTTTGTTCGATAGCAGTAAGTTAGAATAGAGCAGCAGAATCATGAAGAGCAAACATAGAGAGCTTTAATATGTGAGTGATACACAAGTTTACTTGCTGCAACAAGAAAAAGAGAAGATGGGGCTGAGATGGAAACTTTGTCACGTAGCAAGGGGAAAAAGGAGCAAAATTTTTCGGAAGGAGAAAGAAGAAAAAGCCAGTAAGGTGCAGACATATATATGGAGAGAGACCCCATGTTTTTTTTTTGGCAGTAAAGAAATTAATTTCAAGAGTTTATCAAGATTAGAATATGTTTCTAGTCTAAATAACGTTTTATAGAAATAATCTTTTGTTGTGCATCACCAATGTCATTACATGTATAGTGGGATTTAACCTTGCAAAATTAGTTGCAGAGAGATGGCGGTAAAGACGATACTATATATATTAAGTTGGTCTTGAAAGCTTATTAAAACTAGGATATGCCCTTTAAGTTCATTTTATAAAAATAATTATTCATCACCCATCAATGATATCATCACATCTATAGTAGGATTGAGGCAGTTGTAGAGAGGGAGAGCGGAGGACCCCATGTTTTTTAAGTGAAAACTAAAAATTTTAGATAAGTTGTATGGGGGAAAAGCTTATTAAAGTTAAGGAAACACTTACAGATAGCTTGATAACATCAGGGCACAGCTTAAAATCTGAAAAAATATTTACAGAAATACTTAAAAATTATATATTAATAAGATTTTCGTATCCATAACAAGATTTAAACTCATATTTTTATATGCTGCAAGCCCAGCTCCTCACAAATAGGATCAACCTATGCTTTACTGGTGGGGGCCATGATGATATAATGAAGAGAGAAGGGAGAAGGGAGAAGCAACAATAATGAAGGAAGGAGAATGGTGAAAGTAAAAGTGAGGAGGAGGAGCAGCAGCAGCAGCGTGAGTATAGTTAGTGACTCAGTGGCGCGAGTAAGTAAGGGGAAGAGTTTGAATTTTGGAAAGAGGGAGGAAAGTGATTGAGTGAATGAATGATGAGCAGTGTCTGTCATGCAGTGCAACTGCAGGCTCTCATCAGGCTCACCTTGGAACCACAAATACTGTTATTTCCCCCCCATTACACTCTGGATTCGTCAGACCTTGTCACTTTTTTTCGTTTTTGGCTCTCCCTTTTTAATATTTTCAGAACCAACAAATAATTTCATACATATAACAAATACACATGAATGTGTGTGTATTATACATATATGCATATACACACACACAGTTGCATGCCCGTGACTGGATGTACTGGGAACATTTCTTAACAATGTAAACTTGCTCAATATTTTTTATAAAGAAGTTGTTTGTTAATCTCTTTAAAATTATTTTTAAGTAGTTTGAGATAAATTTTTTTCATATATGTATTTTAAATTTCGTATAATTACTTTTTAAAAATTAATCTCCAACAATTTTAAAGTATAAGTATGCATGATCCACAATTTAGTTGACATGGAAAGAGAAAATTTTAGCATTTTTTACATTTAATTATTCATTGATTTTTTTTATAATTTTTTTGCTATTTATATAGGTTTATTAAGTGATTTAGATTCAAGCATTGTGGTATTTGGATCATAAATAAGAATAAACTTCTCATATATATATATATATACATATTCCTTAACTTTAAACAACTGTTGTAAAATATAACTCATATCAGCCGATCAAATTAGTGATGAGCTAATAAACCAATTCCATATTCGGTGTGGTTAAGAATTTTAGTTGGGTTGAGTGGCTTAGATTTTATATTTTTCCCCTCCTTTTATTGAGTCTAAAAAAACGTCATTTGGAGTTTTTTTCCTTTAAAAAAAAAACTAGCCGTATATCATATTTTTGCTTTAATAGCTTTGTTTTATTAGACTATGTGTTATTCATATATGAATATTCTATTTACGAATTATTTCATGAGGTTGACCTGAATTTCACTTATTAACTCTTAAATTACCAAATCAACTAATTGAATAATCAATTTAGTACATGTTTTAAGTAGCGGTAAAAACTAATTTTTCAATTTAATATTTGATGTATAAAGTAAGTATGTGAAATGAGTTCTCTATCGATTTACATGGACATATTTTTGTAACTCTAATGCAAAGGATGTGAATCTTCAATCTTCAGTACCTTTATTTATACTCTTAAGTTTGATTTGAAGGGATGCTAGTCTCTTTTGATACATCTAATTGTTATTGATTGTATTCATAATTCACTACAAAGGCTTGGGGCCAGGGGCATCAAAATCAATCCTCAAAAGCGAGGAAGTTCAACTTCATTTGATACGAGACTTTGGGTTATTTCTTTTTATATCAATTCATCATATCAACTCAAGAATTGATTTTGCAACTATCTTTTCTGCAAGTGTGAGTTCAAGGCATATTACACAAACATGCATGAATATATTGCGCTCTTTCTCAAGACATTAATACACAAACACATCATCAGTCCCATATCTTCCAATCAAGAAACAATCATTTTTTAAGTGGGTACATTTGGAGGCATTAATTTGAGCTTCCATTATATTTAAACAGGTCCCTCTTATAACTAAACTTTGATATCATTTGGTAAGCTCAAGAGAGCATGCTAGAAAGAAGATAAATCCAACTCTATTGGATATAACCTCAATGACAAAACTGATAATGCAGGCCAATTCATAAGTTACAATTCACAAGTTACGAGTTTGATATGACTAAAAACGCCCACTTCTTAAAGGGTTGGCATTAAGCCAACTTGAGCATATTGTGTAAAAGGAGAATACAAAGAAATTGGCAAGAGTAGAGGGTTGGCAAACAATCTTAGCTTATTAGACCTATTTTTAATGGGTCTCTCTCTCTTTTTTTTTGAGATGGGGTGTAAGCTGTCCCATGTCAATTGCCCCTGTCACCCCTCAATTTTAAATTATTTATCTTAGAAAAATCATAAAAAAACTAATAATTAAATTATTTTTTATTTATAAAATATCAAAATATCAAATATTCCATATGGAATTCAATAATGGAAATAAATACAGAAAAAACATTTGGAAAGAACTCCATAATTAAGAAGTAGCAGGGGGCGCAACTAACACCCCATCTCCATTTTTTTCAACATAACCTATTACTTTTTTACGGTTATGTGATTTATATTATCAGCTCTACCAATGACTGCCACTTTCTCTAGTCAACTTATTAAGTGAATTTTTTCATAACTTAGATTATCACTTATGTATGCTTGACAAATCTCCACCCAATTTTCAACTGGGTGGATCCTAATGAAGGAGATTTAAAAAAAAACTTGTGAGGAGTGCGAACAGCCGTGGTGTGCATTTATTGAAAAGCAAGTACTCATGAGAGGAAATGGAAAATACTGAGATTATCCATTTTAAATAAAATATTCAAATATTAATAAATTGAATTAAAATGAAGTGTTAAATATATTTATGGGCGCATGCGTGGGGGTGTCTGGAGGGTTTCTGTGTGTTTTCCTTTCCATAGTTTGCGTGAGGAACACCATTTTGAGTTTGACATTAGACAAAAGCTGAATCAGGCAGCTTCCTTCTAGTTGCCCTGCTCTTCTCTTTTTACCTACTTTGGCTTGTTCAATAACAAGCTATTTTTCTCGTCTTCTTTTTTTAAAGAAAAATTATTGAAAAATTCCGGCCTCATTGCAATATTTATATTATCAAAATATTTGAAATTTGTCTAAGTACCAAAAGGACTCATATGTAGTAGTACTGGAAATTTGAACTGGCCTATTTAGGCTTTATAGCCAAAATCCCTCTAATTTGTGTGGTTCAGCCTATGAGAAGACGGGCCAAGGGTCGGCTCAGGGTCTGAGGCCCGTCTTTTTTTTTAAAAAAAAAAACAACAATTTTAACACCCAACATTAATATTCTTATTTGAAAGCATAGAAAATTAGTTCTAAATAACAACATCGACAAACATAAACACTTAAACTTAAGTTCACAGGGAAATAAATCATATAATAGATAACAAAAGACTTTGTTTCAACTTTCAACTTCATAATTATCATCACTACCTTTAATTTCAAAGACATTTGAATTTGATTAGATTTTACTATGAATAGGTTTAAAAGGCTATGCTTCAACAATATAAAAAATATCAAGAATTTCATCCAGCATTACCACTATCATCACTTTCCTTATCTTCAACAAATAATAAATCAAACTCATAAATTTAAAATATAGTTATTATGTAAAAGAAATTAAAACCATAAATAACTATAAGAAAATAAATATAAATTAGTAAATTATTGTTATATGTAAAAAAATATTCTGGTAGGCTTAATTGGGCTAGCCTTTTTAAGCCAACAACCAATATTTTTTAAGAGTTCAAAATCACAAACATAACCTTCTAATTAAACTAGGTTAATGGGGCTTGGCCATTTTCCTGGGTCTACCTGTTTGCAACTATGTTCAGTACATAAATCTTATTCAGTTTTGTACAACCTATGTTTAGTTAAGGGAAGTGAGTGTATAATTGAAAGAGTTACTCTTAAGTATATGAGTTTTTAGATTTTTTTTTTTCAATTTTCCCTCTCTTTCCCCCCCCCCCCCAACTGATTGGTCAATTGAGACGTACTTGATTCATTTCAAACAAGAGGAAAAATTTAAATTTATAGAGAAAACTACCATCCATTATTGGATCTTATAATTAAATACTATATATATTTCACATGATTTGAATGAGTTATATTATTCATAATTTCCAAATGATATAAGTTGCCGCACTAATTATTCAATTCTCACACACTTTTATAAGTATATTCATGCACAAATTATTATTAAGTCCTGTTTCTTAAAATTAATTGACAACAAATAGTTAAAAATTGCTGATTTTTTAAATGGAAGTTTAATAATGATAAGATATTTACTGTTAAACATGCAAAGAATCTACTTTGGACAAAATCAAATTATGGCATTTATGCATGAGATGTATTCCATATGAAAATGACAATTAAAGACACGGAAGGAAGAAAAGATTGAATGATTTAATTAAATAAATATGTATAAAAAGTGCAAGTCTATTTTAATTTGTAGTAATATTGTTTGACGATGGAAATTAAAATGATGACTTTTCTCCTTGATAATTAGGAACCACACGTTAGAGGGAGATTTATGGTTGGCAATGGCATGCCACCATACTTGTGATAAAGACACCAACACGAACATTTCAGTTACCCTTTCCGATTAAGTCTATCCACCTCTCCACCTGTATCTCCAACCTAATTTAGTTAGTCCCACACCCTAAGAATTTCATTATTAACAAAAAAAAAAAATATAGGCCATGAAATTATCTCATTTTTGTGATGAAAAATTATACTTTTATAAATCATCTCATTATATTTTTCATATAAATGTACAATTTTACTTTTTGATTATTGTGTTTTGGCTTTACTCGTATTACAGTTTATATTAAATATGGATAAAATATTGAATTTATTGATATTAAATAATGATATTTAAGGTTTTTCCTAATCAGTGTAAAACATGTTAAAAGTGATTTATAAAGAAGATTAGAGGAGTGTATGAGTATCTTATATCCACAAATGTTGGTCTATTTGGTAAAGATTGACTCATAAGCTACAAAATTATGAGTTCAAATCTTATTGCTGATGCCAGAATCTTTTTATAGGCGATATGTAAGTACTTCTGTAAACATTTTTTAAATCTGAAGGCATATCTTAATCTTGATGAGGTCTGATAGCCAAATGATCTAAAGATTTTTATAAGAAAAATATGAGTA